>LS997566.1:32612495-32616802 GCA_000469685.2 Haemonchus contortus | reverse complement strand
CATACATACATACATACATACATACATACATACATACATACATACATACATACATACATACATACATACATACATACATACATACATACATACATACATACATACATACATACATACATACATACATACATACATACATACATACATACATACATACATACATACATACATACATACATACATACATACATACATACATACATACATACATACATACATACATACATACATACATACATACATACATACATACATACATACATACATACATACATACATACATACATACATACATACATACATACATACATACATACATACATACATACATACATACATACATACATACATACATACATACATACATACATACATACATACATACACATACATACATACATACATACATACATACATACATACATACATACATACATACATACATACATACATACATACATACATACATACATACATACATACATACATACATACATACATACATACATACATACATACATACATACATACATACATACATACATACATACATACATACATACATACATACATACATACATACATACATACATACATACATACATACATACATACATACATACATACATACATACATACATACATACATACATACATACATACATACATACATACATACATACATACATACATACATACATACATACATACATACATACATACATACATACATACATACATACATACATACATACATACATACATACATACATACATACATACATACATACATACATACATACATACATACATACATACATACATACATACATACATACATACATACATACATACATACATACATACATACATACATACATACATACATACATACATACATACATACATACATACATACATACATACATACATACATACATACATACATACATACATACATACATACATACATACATACATACATACATACATACATACATACATACATACATACATACATACATACATACATACATACATACATACATACATACATACATACATACATACATACATACATACATACATACATACATACATACATACATACATACATACATACATACATACATACATACATACATACATACATACATACATACATACATACATACATACATACATACATACATACATACATACATACATACATACATACATACATACATACATACATACATACATACATACATACATACATACATACATACATACATACATACATACATACATACATACATACATACATACATACATACATACATACATACATACATACATACATACATACATACATACATACATACATACATACATACATACATACATACATACATACATACATACATACATACATACATACATACATACATACATACATACATACATACATACATACATACATACATACATACATACATACATACATACATACATACATACATACATACATACATACATACATACATACATACATACATACATACATACATACATACATACATACATACATACATACATACATACATACATACATACATACATACATACATACATACATACATACATACATACATACATACATACATACATACATACATACATACATACATACATACATACATACATACATACATACATACATACATACATACATACATACATACATACATACATACATACATACATACATACATACATACATACACATACATACATACATACATACATACATACATACATACATACATACATACATACATACATACATACATACATACATACATACATACATACATACATACATACATACATACATACATACATACATACATACATACATACATACATACATACATACATACATACATACATACATATACATACATACATACATACATACATACATACATACATACATACATACATACATACATACATACATACATACATACATACATACATACATACATACATACATACATACATACATACATACATACATACATACATACATACATACATACATACATACATACATACATACATACATACATACATACATACATACATACATACATACATACATACATACATACATACATACATACATACATACATACATACATACATACATACACATACATACATACATACATACATACATACATACATACATACATACATACATACATACATACATACATACATACATACATACATACATACATACATACATACATACATACATACATACATACATACATACATACATACATACATACATACATACATACATACATACATACATACATACATACATACATACATACATACATACATACATACATACATACATACATACATACATACATACATACATACATACATACATACATACATACATACATACATACATACATACATACATACATACATACATACATACATACATACATACATACATACATACATACATACATACATACATACATACATACATACATACATACATACATACATACATACATACATACATACATACATACATACATACATACATACATACATACATACATACATACATACATACATACATACATACATACATACATACATACATACATACATACATACATACATACATACATACATACATACATACATACATACATACATACATACATACATACATACATACATACATACATACATACATACATACATACATACATACATACATACATACATACATACATACATACATACATACATACATACATACATACATACATACATACATACATACATACATACATACATACATACATACATACATACATACATACATACATACATACATACATACATACATACATACATACATACATACATACATACATACATACATACATACATACATACATACATACATACATACATACATACATACATACATACATACATACATACATACATACATACATACATACATACATACATACATACATACATACATACATACATACATACATACATACATACATACATACATACATACATACATACATACATACATACATACATACATACATACATACATACATACATACATACATACATACATACATACATACATACATACATACATACATACATACATACATACATACATACATACATACATACATACATACATACATACATACATACATACATACATACATACATACATACATACATACATACATACATACATACATACATACATACATACATACATACATACATACATACATACATACATACATACATACATACATACATACATACATACATACATACATACATACATACATACATACATACATACATACATACATACATACATACATACATACATACATACATACATACATACATACATACATACATACATACATACATACATACATACATACATACATACATACATACATACATACATACATACATACATACATACATACATACATACATACATACATACATACATACATACATACATACATACATACATACATACATACATACATACATACATACATACATACATACATACATACATACATACATACATACATACATACATACATACATACATACATACATACATACATACATACATACATACATACATACATACATACATACATACATACATACATACATACATACATACATACATACATACATACATACATACATACATACATACATACATACATACATACATACATACATACATACATACATACATACATACATACATACATACATACATACATACATACATACATACATACATACATACATACATACATACATACATACATACATACATACATACATACATACATACATACATACATACATACATACATACATACATACATACATACATACATACATACATACATACATACATACATACATACATACATACATACATACATACATACATACATACATACATACATACATACATACATACATACATACATACATACATACAATACATACATACATACATACATACATACATACATACATACATACATACATACATACATACATACATACATACATACATACATACATACATACATACATACATACATACATACATACATACATACATACATACATACATACATACATACATACATACATACATACATACATACATACATACATACATACATACA
>LS997566.1:29307931-29556082 GCA_000469685.2 Haemonchus contortus | reverse complement strand
AAATTGTATTCATTATTACATTCTATTTTGTTGTAGGTATTATTAGTATCGCTGTGTAGAAATTTGTTCTCATTTTTATCGTATTTCATCCCCATTTCTTGCATAATAGTCATCAAGTAATATTTCATGCAAATTATCCCATAATTATTGCTAGCTTTATCCAGTGGACAGAAAACGAAGTCTTCTTGATATTTTTTAATTAGTTCATAGGGAATTGTTTCCTTCGTGGGTTCCAGTCTATTATACGTTAGTAGTGGCTTTACTTTATTATGGAATTCTGCATAGAAATACTTCGTCATTTGCCTTATTTTTTCCGTACTCATGTTGTATTTGCTTTTATAAAATTTGAGGATATCATGTACTATATTTAAATATGTAATTTTAACCTCTAATCTACTTATTCCGTGGTCAATTCTGTATTTTGTTCCCTTTTCCAACAGTTTTCTAAGTACTTCTTCCTTGATGATATCTAGATTTCCAGTAATGATATGTCCTGAGTTTTTGTCCACAAACTCTTCGAAGAATGTTTTTTGGCATAGACAATCATTTATAAGTTTATTTCTTAGTGTTTCATCACTCAATGCCTTAAGTACTTTATTATAATTGTTAATCTTACTGGATACCGGACAGCCATACCTATATATTATTCTAATAGGTACTATTTCTTTAAATCTGACTTCGTTATAATTAATTATCCGTGAGATGATGTTATTGTTGAATATCCTATTGAAAGGAATTTCATTATAAATTCTACTTTTATATTCTATTATCACATTATGACATTCCCTTTTGGTTCTCCTATTGGATGGATCACTATATTGATAATGTGCTAATATACATAACACTAGAAATTTAGTTTTATTATTAACTGATTGTAAGAATTCTTCCGAAACTGACGATTGTATCATTTTATTAATTTCTTTTTTACTCAATCTATTAATCATTCTGTAACACTCTATGGGTTTGATGTCCTCCTCTTTATCTATTATTTCTGATATTACATCTTGACACGTAATTTTATCTTTACACGCTCTATTTTTAGTTTTTTTGCCTCTATTATATCTTTTTTTCCGGATCTTAAGTGAAAAATAGGGAGGAGCTCTGTTATACTTATTAGGATTGTTAATGTCAGTTATGTTACCGTATCCTTTAATATTATCATTAAGGCCGAATGGCAGTGCTGTCATAAGAAGTTTAATCCAAAATAACTCTTTTTCTAGCAAGATATTTTTATCATTAGAATTTAGAGAGTCCAACACTGTGACTTTTATTTCTTTTCCACAGTTTTGCATATGATTATATAAGGGTGTGTTAATCTTATTGGTGGATATATTCAAAAGGTGCTCTCTTATTCTATCCTTTAGCCTTCTTGTAGTCATTCCTACATATTGTATTCCACAACGTATACAAGTTATACAATAAATCACATTTTTAGTAATACAACAGGTATTATTATCTTTATATGTGTTAATTTTCAGACCTGTTGCATTAGAGAAAATGTAATTGTTAGTATCCGTTATATTACAAACTTTGCATATTTTTACACATTTGCATCCCTTATTATTATTGCCAAAATCTTTTAAAATGTAGTGGTTTTCCCCTTCTCTTACCTTTTCAAATTTATTTTCTTTGTAATAATTGGAGGCTTGATTTTTTGACCGTCATCTAAGCATACGGGAGGTCAAGCCCATATGCAGAGAGGAGTCTCCCGAATTGGGTTCGACAGGATTGCTGTCAGGGTTTGGCAACCCTCATGTGTTCCAAAAAGGAAGGATTGGTACTGGAGGCGCCAAAAATTGACCCCCCATGCCACTTTTGACTTTTATAAACCCCTTCAGTACCAATCCCCATTTTTAACAAGAGGTATGGCCCTCTTTTTGAATGGGTGAAGGAGTGTAGAGGGATAGTGTCATAATCCCATTTGAAAATAAACAAAGAAACACGAAAAAAAAATTAAAAAAAAAAAAATTGGGGAATAAAAATGCCATAAGGGTTGCAAATGTATGATGTGCTAACCATGAAAACAATTATTATTTAGTGTCTAATACTAATCGGTGATAAAGTGGACGGAATAATTGAAGTAATGCATTGTATTATACTATATGAATAAAGTATATTTTAAACTAAGTGATATTTTCCTTTATTGTTCATTATGTCGTATATCCTATATTAGAAAGAAATTCTAAATGTTGTTAACTATTCACCTGTGTTGTTGATGTTCATAATAGCAGTGCGCTCCATGTACCGTACCCTAACCTTATTGGTTGCGGCCTAAATTCTCCTTTCTGTATTATAACTCCGATGTGTCATCAATCAATATATCCCTTTTGTTACATATGCAATGCGAACGAATATATGTATATGGAGTCGGTCTCAGAAGGAGCGCGCACATACAGGGGTGCCCAAAAAAAAAGAGACACTATGCATGGGGCCTAATCCAGGGCGGAATACGTCGCACCGATTGAAGCAGCAGAAGAATGTGATTGGGTAAATTGTACCAAGAATGTTGCTTAATGAAAGGAAGCAGGAACTCCTGTGGTTCCTATATCGGCATCAAAATATGAAGCCGTCTGATATTGCGGAAGCGCTCAAGACGACTTATGGGATATCGGTCGGCAACAAGCAGATACGCAACTTTCTCAATCGAGTCGCTCACGGACAGTTCCTGGGCATCGTCGCTTAGGATCTGGAAGACCGCTGACCTCCTGTAGCCCCGACAACTCCGCAATGGCCTACGATGTCGTGGGAGACGAGCCTCGCCGACCTCAGACGACGCATCAAATTTGCTTGGCAAAAACTTTTGATTTCGTTCGTGCGGAAGGATATTGAAGAATTTCGTGATCGAGTACAATGTGTTGTTGATTTTGCGGGTGGTAATATTCAGTCAGAATTTAATAAAGTTAGATTACATTGGAGGTACAAGCTGAGCAGTGGAAGTGTCTCTTTTTTTTGGGCACCCCTGTATATGTCAGCGCGCTTCACGCTGCATATATCATCACATTTAATATAGTTATTTGTTTATGTTTTGTTTTTAATGTGATGTTAATTCGAAAAACTCCGTTCTAGGTGATGTTTGTATATCGTCTTTGCCTCTATTGCTTTTGCGTAACTCCTTTTAACTAATATTGGTAAAACGAATGATATTTCAACTATGTGCATTATAGATGAGTACCGGTTCCGGTGTCGATGGTAGGGCATCACCCTTGACCGTTACAAAGGTGAGTACTAAGAATTCAATTGCAACTATTAGTTAATATCTCCTAGTTATTGATATATCTAAGAATGTTGTTGTAAGCCTGTACCTTTATACTACATAATCCATAAAGGAAGACATAAAAACATTAATCAATATATGAATATTTCAGGTGGCGGAATGGAACCCTGGGATAATAAACTCCATCTCCACTATTTCGAGTGTGAGTCACGTCTCTTTTTATTTACTTACCACTTACATAGGTACAGTCTAGAAAAGGTTTAACTGTAACACTTCGTAGTTGAGCTAAATCGTGTAATTTCATACGAGTTATAAACAGTACGTAGATTGTGAACTGTAGGCCTTAACAACACGATACATTGAACATTTTTTTATAAAGGGACATAATAACATAATTCACAATAATAAACGATCGTTTTTATTTTGTTGCATAGTAAACAAAACATGGCTACTCTGTTTAAGTTGTTACTCAATAAGACAATGACATTATTCGCATTCTGAACTACAATTGTTACATTCAACAAAGTAATGTGATGCTTTTGTTTAAGTTGTTACTTATTAAGACACTCCGATAAGATACTCTGACAAGATATACATTAAGATACTGGTATTACTCGCATTCTGAAATCCAGTTGTTACATTCAACATAGTAAAGTAATGCTGTTTTAAGCGCGCTGGGTTTGATTACTCCGAGAACGATCAGGATAAGAGGAGGGAAAGAATGCAAGAGCAGATCAATAACTGTGTCACTTCTAAACAAATCAGAGTGTTGATGATGCCCAACGTTACCCGAGCGCCTTTGAAGGAAATCGCAAGAAAGTTTATAAAAGACGTTGTAAGGTACGTACTGTATTGGAATTATAAATAATATTGCTATTCTTTTAAAAGTATAGATACGATATTGAAATGGATCCTTTCCCACTTACTTGGTTAAGGCACGCTGGCAATTATGGTGACTTCACGTCTTTCCGAGTGAGTGCATGAATTTTAACTGATAATTTTTTTCTGTTTTGTTAATAGTGTAAGTTATTATTATGTACTAATTACAGGCTGAAATGACCTATTCGTTCTGGGAACATTTTTTGACTAAAGGAAGTAAAAATTTAATTGAATTCAATCGTAAAAATAACACGAATGTCAAATTGCTGAGAGGAAAAACGATGAAGCACACTGATCTCGAAAACTTAGGGTATGTTAGATTAAGGGTCTTGAATATATGACTAGATGAATATGACTACAATATTTAGATTGTACCTACGGCAAAAAATCCGAAAGGAGTTATTGTCAACGCACGCAGCTTTGCCTGAAATAGTAGTGAAAGGCCCATATGTCATGATAAAGGACCGGGCAAACGCCAACTCTTTGGTGAGTAACAACATAAATATAATTACTTGCTATTTAAATCTTTGTTACATAATTAACACTGAAAGGCTGTGAAGTGTGCCATCTGTTTATATCCAGGTGTTCACCAAAGCGAAACAACTGCGATTCCACAGTGAAATGCTGCCATTCATCCTGGAAAGGCAGTTTCCATTTTGGCTTAATGACGCAAGATTGCATGCCAAACTGTGCCAAAATATTTGGCTGAACGCCAACAATAATGGCAAACTGTCCTTTCCTTTCAGGAAAGGCAGTTAAGATCAATAGACTGCATGAACGTTCGAGTTTCAAAGGTAAGCATTCGGCAAGATTTGAACAATAATGGCAGGTGTCAGGTGTAGACTTCGGATACCGGGAGAAGAGCGTGCACAAACCATATCTAGGACAATTATATTCGGAAGTTATGTATTCGACAAGACGGAATTACAAGTGGCAAAGTGGCTGGTGTAGTGCGCGAAAGTTTTTCACAGTTAGGGCGTTCAAATTTGGAACTCATTTCAATTTCGACAAGTCCCGTAGTTTTCCATTCTGCTTCTTCAGCCAGCAAATCTGTCACGGCTTGGTCACCGCAAAGTAACAGGGACAGGATCAGACTGCGCTCAACGTAGGTGGTTTGTGCCCGCAATTCGGGTAACCTGAGTAAAAAAGGCCAGAATATAAGAAAACGAGGGAATGATATAAGTCACTAAACACCTGACTCAAGGGAGGCACCGTACTGCTCAGGCCAAAGAACACGTCAGGAGTGTAAGAGGGAACCTCGAGGTCAAGGTAAAACTAGAAATCCGCAGCTTCTCAACATTTTAGTGATGGAGTTGAGAAATCTTCTTGGTTGCACAATCATCGAAGATAGGAAATGCAATGACGCTTCTTAACACTGAAAAGGTCCGCATATAGGTTTCCTGAAAAGAATATTAAAACTCGCCGTTCCTCATCGCTGTAGAAATTTAGATGAGAAATCTGCCTAGGCGAATAATCTTCAAGGACAGAACAATCTAATCGCAGCTCTCAACACTGTAGCAGATGTTGGATTGTACACTGGGCAAATGAATGTTTATCCATGATGCAGAGAGTTTATATAGAGGTCACTATCACTGCCTTAACATGTATGGTCACTGTCTTGACACTTGTAGGTTTCTGTTTTGACATGTATCGGATTCTCACTTGCCACGTCAAAATATGTCCTCTTCATCCCATACCAAAAAACAACAGGTCAAAAAATCAGCTGAAGGAGAGCCACCGATAGTGGGCGGAGCGTTGTTGCACTGGGCGCTACTTTCCCCGCAGGTTCATAACTCCATCCAAAGAGGGCGTGGAGGCTATAGAAAATGATAAAAGGAGTGAGCAGAGCCTTACGGTGCTGGGAAAGCGTGTACAGCAAAGCCCCGCCCATCAAAGGGGGGGGGCATGCGTTGAGGTGTTAGATTCATTTTGAGAAAGTTTATGAATCTATCCAAAAACGTACTATAATGTGGAAAGTGAGGGGTTAGAGGCTAAAGAGGGAAGGCGGCTAAAACCCTGGAGTAAGGGGGTTCGCCCTAAGGGTGGGAGAGTGACCGTTTTCCAGAAATCCAACTCAGTAAGGGCCATTCCCGTGGAAGTTTACAAAGGCTTTGCTGCCGTAAGTAATTACTATTCGAAGATTCATGCAAAGTGAAGCTTCCAGATGTGATATTCATTCTTCATTCATACTTTATTGCATAACTTAGAGGATAAATTAAACAAAAGCGACTATAAGGATTGTGCAAGAAGTATACTAGTTTTCCTCCTATTTACAAAAGGATAGGGTGTTCTGCGGATGCGCTTCATTGATTCAGACGGTTCTTCAAGGAGGATACTAGTTTTTCTCCTATTGTGAAAAGGATAGGGTGTTCTGCGGATGCGCTTCATTGATTCAGACGGTTCTGCAAGGAGTATACTAGTTTTTCTCCTATTGTGAAAAGGATAGGGTGTTCTGCGGATGCGCTTCACTGGTGTAGACGGAGCTTCTTCACTGGATGTCGTGCTCACATCTTTTCCATACGCTTTTTCGTACTCCTGAAATCATTAAAGGTATTTTTCGAAGTAGGTATTATATATTTAAGTTGTTCAGAGTCCTGAAAGAAAATCAAGGCGTGTCAGTCATTACTAGTGAAGGTTGTTAACAGTCTCTTCCGCTATTCTTACAAGCAATCTCAAAATTCAGTGGAGAAAGCACCAATTATCTTGGCATTGTTTACAATTGCTCATTTTCTAATTAAATTGTTGGCATTTGTGGCTCATTGTGGGGTAGTGGAGGTGTATCAGCAAGGAATGCCTCCACCACCCAACTTTTGCCTCACTCGGACTCTCATCCTTCCTATTCGTCGATTTGTCGCAACCGCTCAAACCTTGGCTGACCTTTATTGAGAGATTTCTTTTATTTTCGCAGTGCAGTATCTCATTATAGAAAATTGAAACTCACTACTCCCACTGAGGCAGAAGCAACAACCGACGCTGCGACCAATAGGAGGATGAACAGTTTCATCGATATCTGTAAGTAGTTTATAATTATTAACGCGATGGTTCGAGCTAGTTTTGTTGCAATAGCTCATGATGCCTCTTCTATGAAGCTTTCTCAGTGGGGTGCTTCCGTTTTTTTTTGAAAATAGGAAATCTTTGAGAAAGAAGCGAAAGCACTCTACTGAGAGAGTTCAGGGAGTAAAGGGGAGGGTGTATGTTTTAGGATAACCACGCTGTCGCCTTTGGGAAACCTACAAAATTTTTCTTGTATGTTAGAAAGGGAGTAAACTGAAAGATTAAATGCTTTCCCTCATGCACAACTGAACGATTGTTGTGTCAAGGTACAGTTGCTTTTAATGAGTATGTTAACCTTGGTGCCTAACAACAGGCCATGTAAAAGGGCCGACTTTGAAAAAAAGGGCAAGCGAGTTGCCTGTACACTACACGAACTCGATCACTACAGCTGGATAACAACAGGTAAGGGCGCTCACGAAAGGACGTCTAGAAAAGAAAGCGGACTGAGGCAAGATCTGCGGCGTTGGCGAGATTTTTATACCACACGATAGAGAAAGACAAAGTCTTGTGCTCACTTAAAACAGAAGACGAGAAAAAGACGAGAAAAAGCAAGAAATTGGTCCGTTTCGCCTCTTCATCATACGAACCAATGTCAGTCATCACCCGAGGCATCTTCAGTGATTAAGTGATGACTATAAAAAGGTATGGGTATAGAAGTCACTTAATGGCATGCAAGAGATGCGAGAAATAACTGTTACTAAAATAATGAGTATGCAAATGATAAGGAAGCAAAATAATAAAGTGGGGAAAACATCCAGAAATCCGAACTACTAGGTAGTCGTTGAACTTAAATAAGATTTTTCCCGCCAAAAACGGTCTTAAAGGACCTTTAATCGAAGTGGAGTGTGTCAGAAAACAAGTCATAACCAAGTGTTAAGTTAGTAGAAATCTATAAGCATTATTTAAAAGAGGCAGTCATAAATCTTATTCTTTATATAACCAAGTACAACCTTATAACCATTATCTAAAGCATCATAAATAGGCAAGTGTTTATGTAAGTATATTGTTAACAAATTTTTCAATATCCTTAATGTTGTTGATTATTTTAAATTTGTATGCAATAAATTTATTTCTGTATAGACATTTAACAATATTTATTGCAATAAACTCTTTGCTGTATCCATTAAAATTAAGTGTGGCAATCATATCCTTCAACTTATTATTGAATGTATCCATCATGGAGCAAGTGTTAGCTATCCTAAGTGTTTCAGTATATATAACTGAAGCTTTATTATTCTTGGAGATATTGGAATCTTTATGAGGAAATCTAAGAGTTTTAAATGTGAAGTAGTCAATTTATTATATAGGGAGGTGATTATTCTATTATCCCTAATAGTTATATTTAAATCTAAGTAATTGCTGTTACTTTCATCAATATTTGTTTTTTTAAATTCCAGCTTTCCTTCATAAATTCTTTTAAGCTCATTTTCTATTTCTTCTTCTTTCTGATTATGTACCACTAGCAAATCGTCCATATATCTGAATGGAATGAACAGCTTATTATTATGGAACTCACAAGATGTGCTGTAGATGAATTCCATCACAGAAAGTGTAAGGTCTGCCAAAAGAGGACTAAAGTTACCTCCTTGTGGCACCCCTTTGCTTTGCTTATATAATGTTCCATTGAAAATACAGTAACTGTTGTTTAACAAATATTCCGTCAAGTATATTAAATCCTGTTTTTTGTACTTTCTGTAATTAGTGTTGACATTTTTACCATCTGAGTAGAAAACTTTGAAACCGTTAGTGACTATCATATCTTTATTAGCGTTACGAAAACATATTTGGATTAGATTTTGAATATTCTTTATAATGAGGCAGTGTTCTAGGTTAGTGAACATATCTGTGAAGTCCGCTGTATAAATCTTTTAACCAGGGTAGCGTATACTTCTCAATTCTTCACTAATGTTAATATTACTAATAGACCAGTAATTCTTAATAGATTTTTTTCTGATTCTTGTTATATTTGCATATTTTATGAAATGGGATTTGATGAAGGTAAAAATATTGTGCATTTCCTTCGCTAATGTTTTTGTACTACTTTCTCTAGCACCAGTAATATATCTGAACTTTATAGGGTTCTTATGTAACTTAGGTAGTGCGTAAATGATCGGAATTGAAGCTTTGTCCGATACTTTGAGCTTGTTACGTATACAAAGCATTTTATGTTTAAATATTAAATTGTATTCATTATTACATTCTATTTTGTTGTAGGTATTATTAGTATCGCTGTGTAGAAATTTGTTCTCATTTTTATCGTATTTCATCCCCATTTCTTGCATAATAGTCATCAAGTAATATTTCATGCAAATTATCCCATAATTATTGCTAGCTTTATCCAGTGGACAGAAAACGAAGTCTTCTTGATATTTTTTAATTAGTTCATAGGGAATTGTTTCCTTCGTGGGTTCCAGTCTATTATACGTTAGTAGTGGCTTTACTTTATTATGGAATTCTGCATAGAAATACTTCGTCATTTGCCTTATTTTTTCCGTACTCATGTTGTATTTGCTTTTATAAAATTTGAGGATATCATGTACTATATTTAAATATGTAATTTTAACCTCTAATCTACTTATTCCGTGGTCAATTCTGTATTTTGTTCCCTTTTCCAACAGTTTTCTAAGTACTTCTTCCTTGATGATATCTAGATTTCCAGTAATGATATGTCCTGAGTTTTTGTCCACAAACTCTTCGAAGAATGTTTTTTGGCATAGACAATCATTTATAAGTTTATTTCTTAGTGTTTCATCACTCAATGCCTTAAGTACTTTATTATGATTGTTAATCTTACTGGATACCGGACAGCCATACCTATATATTATTCTAATAGGTACTATTTCTTTAAATCTGACTTCGTTATAATTAATTATCCGTGAGATGATGTTATTGTTGAATATCCTATTGAAAGGAATTTCATTATAAATTCTACTTTTATATTCTATTATCACATTATGACATTCCCTTTTGGTTCTCCTATTGGATGGATCACTATATTGATAATGTGCTAATATACATAACACTAGAAATTTAGTTTTATTATTAACTGATTGTAAGAATTCTTCCGAAACTGACGATTGTATCATTTTATTAATTTTTATTAATTTATTGTTTTGTTGTTTTTATTAATCAAATCATCGATAAATCGTTGATCAGCACTATGATGTGAACTTGAAGCGATGGTAGTGATTTTCAAGTTTTTCAACTTCCTGTTTGACGTTTTTTCTGATCGTCTTCGACTTGGTGCTGTCACAAACCGCTTTTATATTATTCGCCAGTGACTGAAGACAATTCATGACAAGTCGACTGTGCGGCTTGATTCCTTCGATCGAATCAATGGCATCTCTTCGTGGTGAACGTGATCATTAGCCGAATGAGTATGAGGTTGCCAGCAGTCTCCAAATTTTGCCACGTTGTAATGGTGTGCTGAACGCCGAATAAGAACGAAATTTCTGCCTTTATCAGATATTATGGCTCTCCGCCAGCATCTACACACGATCCTTGATGATCCGCTCAACATAATTTTTAAAACCTTTCTGGGTTAATCTTGCTCCTGACATGAAAAATCACAAAAGTACGCATTTTCTTACGATGCATTGTTTATTGTCAATGAAATGGTTATGAGAAGCAATCAGCAGTGAAATCACTTGTGCTCGCTGTATTGCATGAGTTACACATTCGGCGGGCAGAGAGGGGTGCTTGGGTTTTTGACACATAGTCCATTTTTCGTGTTGCACGTGGAACCAGGGAACGTGGTGCAGTCGCTGTCGACCATACATGGACCAGATCCAACTTCATAGATCATGCCGAAGTAAGTCATGGCTGTGCTATAAAAACGAAAACTATCGCTGGAAATGATTTGGAATTGATTGATACAGCGATGTTCAGTTAATGTACGATTTCAAGTGTTCAACGAAAATCTCAGAGCTAACTGAATTTCGAACAGTACTAGACCTAGCTTGTTATGACTAAACTCATTGCTACATAGTTAAGATAAAATGCTACGACTGAGATCAGAGTGCAACTTTCTAAGAAGGGCTGATTCACGTAATAGTTTCAAAGCTTGAAAATGGAAATGCAAGCGTTAAGTGAACCATCAAGGGTGGAGGAACAATATTAAAAAAAGTACAAAAAAGGCAGCGTAGGCAGCTCCCTGTGTCGCTGACTCACTGCCTCGCTTTAAACGAAACTGACGTCGCCGTTCCACGAAACCCTCAACTCAAACGACAGTCTTCTCATGGACGACAGGAAAGGAAAGAGGTGCAACCAAAAAACTGCTGCAGAATCTACTGCAGTCATCGAAGAAAACCGAGGGTTTTTGTTCATCTACCTGTTTTGCCAAATCAATTTGGAGCATGTGGCTAGAGAAGGTTATGGTATTGATCACGTTGAGTGGCCTTTCAATAAAGTTAATTTTCAATCTCGAGCGAATCCAAGAAAAAACTAGGGAACTGTTATGACTTCGCAAAAATATCGAAATTTTCTGAGCAATGAAAATATTTTGCCACGTCAATTTTGCAGTGTGTTACATGAGATAATCATGCTGGCAATAAAATGAATGATTACGTGTCTCTACTCTTTACAAATCAAGGCATATTTAAGAGACATAGGTCACTGTGGCGATCGTAGGCAAGTAACAAAATGTTCCTGTGCAGTATATTATTTGCAGTCGCGGTCAGTTCTTTTGCGTTTTCACTTTCCAAGAAAATTGGTTGATATAACCATGCAGGTTTCCGTGTCTTCGGTGCATGCTGAATTAACAACGCAAGCTGCTCAACATGGTGAGTAGTTTTATGGGCAAGATGTGTTTCTAACAAAGCTCCAGAAAGAACCTGTCGTTAGTGCCACACGAAAAAGTACTGAACTGCCAGAGGCTTTCGACCACTCGAAAGTCATCAATGGAGAGTATTCTAATTCAGCCACGTTAAAACATTGGCACACCAGGAGCACGAGTGTTGACGACTGGGTAATGCATAGATCATGTGTCTTGTTGAAAAGTGCTATCGTTGCAATAGTCTCGAGCTGTGAAGGTCGTGCATTCCTTGTTGTCACATGGCTATTTAGCTAACGGTCAGTATTGATCACGCTTATTAACGCTCTATTTCACGATAAGGTTTCGTGCAAGTACTGAGCCGAGTCCTTAAAGAAGCTGGGATGTGCGAATGACTGTGTGTTAAATGCCAACAGTGTTAATGTTCAATTCAATGGCAAAAATTGTACGAGTAGCTCATAAGTGAAATATCTAACATGGCTTGATTTCTCACCATAAAACGAAGACATACTTGTCTGATGGCTCTCGTTCCCACTTTTTTGTTTTCTTCAAAAGTCCTGGTGCTAAAATATCACATCTTGGTCATACTGCCTTAGGCCTGGATTCACCAAAAAAGCCTAGTTCCTCAAGAATATAGAGCAGCATGGTCAGAAGTAGTTTATAGGTGGGGCTCGCATGAATTGAGCCTCCAAATTTTGATTGAAAGCAAATGAAGTTTTGGTCGTAAGTGGAAGAAATTAAATAGTGACCGTCAATAAATGGCAATGGTTGATCAGCAAAATTAATATGGAGCTTGGCTAGAATTTATAGCATCCTATCCTGCGCATCGATAGATGGCGATTACTACTACTTGGCATTCAAATTAGGTGCAGCCCTGCAACAATTCCATTGGCGGGAGTACCCACTGAATGAACACAACAACGCAATTGCGGTGTTGCTTTCTTAACATGGGTTTGAAAATCCTCCCAACAATTCGCAAAACTCCTTTTGCTCAACAATCTCAATCCTCGCTCATGAAGTTCTATTAAAAATTCCACGAAATTGTACAAATTGAACTACTCGAAGAAAGAAAATTTTCAGAATTTGATTGCATGATCAGCGGCACTACCATGACGCCCGAAAAACGAAAACTTTCCGTCATGCTGGCCAACGCTTATCGTACAGTCGCAGCAGCTGGAGTATTTGGGTATCCACCAAGCCAGAACATGTATCAGCTGGTGAGTGGGTGTTCTTCGGCATCAGTACTGTAATATACACCGCATTCAGAGACGAACCAACAACTACAACAAAAAGTAAACCTGTCATCAAAATTTGATTAATACTAGAGCGTTTGAACTCCTTTGCGCAAGTTCAAATTTGTTGAGTGTGGTGCATGTTGCACTGTGCCACAAACAATTACGCTTCTGGTATGCTCCGAATCGCTACGGTTGCCTATGCACGGACTTCAATAGCTGTTGCTAAAACTTAGTGATTGTTAGAAATTTAGCTTTGATGAACTACCTTTCTAGAACTATTCGTGCAAGGCTGAGGAGTACGCAATGATGGTCTGCAATCAACAAGCGACACTCAATCCTGTTGGGTACACTATTTTTATATTTTTTCTATCATTATCAAATGGTAGAGTTATTTTAAAAGACGAAATCTACTGCAATCGGAATACGTTGAACTACAAGAGTTTTATATTTCTAGATACTCAGTATCAAAGCTTATTTTGCACAGAAGTCGTGGAAAAGTTCTCATCATTTAGGAAGCTGTCAACTATCCCAATAGCAGCAGAATTTGAATTGTGGTGGGGCAATCACGACTTTGGTGCCTTTATCAATAGCACTGCCGTCTACGACCCAAATTTTGACTACACTGTATTTTCTCAAGTGAGTTCAACCCAAGACAACCTAAGAGCCTATCTTAAGTACTCTTTTGTGGGCAAATATGTGTGTTTTTCAGTTGGTTTCGGGGTACGCCGTTAGCATAGGGTGTACCGATACGTGCTATGGCCAAAAACAGGTGTATTGCGCATTCGATGTTTGGTTGGTTTGAATATATTTTCTCTAGAGATGAGAATTAGTTCTAAGTACATTCCTTCGTCTCTCTTTTTCCTCCTTCTTCTCGTATCTTATAAGAGTTTTGCTCTGGTGACTTACGCATCATCAATATCATCTGATGTGCACTGAAGAAAAAAGAGAAAAAATGCTGTAAAGGAAACTCCGAGTGTACGGCATCGTTTTTCATCGGTGCTTCTCATCCGCACAAAGCGGCATTCATGCTTTGAAAATGATAGTAGGGGTATGTCATGATCTGAAGTGACATGAAGAATTTATAAAAAATGTCAGTTCATGTAGGTTTATGTTCTTCCCTCACCTACGCTGCCTTTTTTGTACTTTTTTTAATATTGTTCCTCCACCCTTGATGGTTCACTTAACGCTTGCATTTCCATTTTCAAGCTTTGAAACTATTACGCGAATCAGCCCTTCTTAGAAAGTTGCACTCTGATCTCAGTCGTAGCATTTTATCTTAACTATGTAGCAATGAGTTTAGTCATAACAAGCTAGGTCTAGTACTGTTCGAAATTCAGTTAGCTCTGAGATTTTCGTTGAACACTTGAAATCGTACATTAACTGAACATCGCTGTATCAATCAATTCCAAATCATTTCCAGCGATAGTTTTCGTTTTTATAGCACAGCCATGACTTACTTCGGCATGATCTATGAAGTTGGATCTGGTCCATGTATGGTCGACAGCGACTGCACCACGTTCCCTGGTTCCACGTGCAACACGAAAAATGGACTATGTGTCAAAAACCCAAGCACCCCTCTCTGCCCGCCGAATGTGTAACTCATGCAATACAGCGAGCACAAGTGATTTCACTGCTGATTGCTTCTCATAACCATTTCATTGACAATAAACAATGCATCGTAAGAAAATGTGGGACAGTTGGGTTTCGTCGTAGACGACCGTTTAAAACACAAGTTCTGACCCCAAGGACCATTTGACAACTCTCAGGCATGGTGCCGGCTCAGTATTGGTTTATGGATGGTCTCCGAGTTTAGGCATGGGTCCATGCAGCATGTTTTCACCACTACGGCCTAGCAGATGTACGTAGACATTTTACAGAAATCCATGTTACCTTTCTCTCGTCCTGTGCACGGAAGAAAATTTACTTTCCAGCGAGACAACAACCCCGGACACAGGTCTAGAAGGGGTGCTTGAGTGGCTGACACATCGGGAAATTCGATACCTTAACTCACCCAGCCAGTCCCCTGACCTAAACATCAATGAACATTCGTGGCAAGAACTCAAAAAAAAAGTATAGCCGATAAAACAGTCACAAATGCTTCTCAGAAGTTTGGCCTATTTGAAGAAGGATGGAAAGAAATCGATGAGTGCCTGATCGACAAGTTGGTCGAATCAATGCCCCGCAGATAAAAAGCCGTCATCGATGCCAACGGCTCCACTACATAGTATTGGATGAGTAGTTGATTAGGTTTTAATTTCATGATGACAGCTTCCAAGTCAAGTGATTTATTTCAAATTATTGAA
Organism: Haemonchus contortus; assembly: GCA_000469685.2. Lineage (NCBI taxonomy): Eukaryota > Metazoa > Nematoda > Chromadorea > Rhabditida > Trichostrongylidae > Haemonchus > Haemonchus contortus. Next base: position 29,540,626 of record LS997566.1, on the reverse strand, counting down.
ACTGATCTTATTTTGTCCTGTTCAGAAATTATGTGAAAAGTGGCCCTTAAAACGGAATACAAAGGAGTTCCGTAAGTTCTGTGATAGAGACATTGAATATCATTATTGTTGACATATCAAAAAATCAGCCAAAAACATCGAGTTCGAGATGAGTTATTGCAAAAAAGGTTCATGGTGATTTCTTTTTCAACGGTACTGTATATACAGTGTGTTTCAAAAGTATGTGCACGCCCAACATTTTGTGTTTTTGGAAATACCAATGCTTTCTGTAACCTGTGACCTTTACCATTCAATTCCTTGTGTGCGATAACCTCCGAACACCTTCTCTGAGAAAACATCGTAGCTGCTAACACAATTTTTTATTGAAGAAAAACTTTTTTCTTTGTTTCAAAAGTATGTGCACACTTAGCAAAAAACAAAAATATAACCGAGATCAGAAACCAATAGGGCCTATTCAATTCCTGTATAGGTTATCGACTACGAGGAGTTGTTTGAGAATGGTTTCGTTGCGGTAGGTTCCTTACTTACCTGTGAAATGAAAATTTTTGAGTGTGCACGTCCTTTTGGAACGGCAACTGGGCCGCTCTTTTTCATATATTGCTAGATTCACTCGAGACCCTGGCAGCTATCGCTCACAACCTATTCCTGACCGTCCACGTATTTTGACTGCTCAGGACAACAGGAGAGTTGCCCGTCCCATGGTGAATACTTCTTTGTCTGTGAGTCAGATCCGAGCTCATATGGGTTCATCAGTCTCGCGTACGACCGTTTGGCGCTCTATCCGGTCTAATGAGTATATCACACGATAGACGATGAAGAAGGCTCTTCGACTCAATACTCGACACAAGCGGACAAGGCTGGAGCTTGCTCGTAGGAACGTGGCAACTTCATGGAACAAGTTTCGGTTGTTCGGGGATTTTCAGGATTTCCCTATTTTTAGAACAAACAAAGTGTTGCATCCATATTGTTCTTGGGTGATCTTCCCTGATGAGAAGAAGTTCAATCTCGACGGGCCGGGTGGATTTCGTCAGCACTGGAGGGACCTTCGCCGAGAGCCACTCGTGTTTCCGAGAAGAAATTTCGGAGGAGGCTCTTTGATGGTCTGGGCAAGCAAACTCCAGCCTTGTCAGCGTGTGTCGAGTATTGAGTCGAAGAGCCTTCTTCATCGTCTCTCGCGTGGTATACTCATCAGACCGGATAGAGCGCCAAACAGTCGTACGCGAGACTGATGAACCCATATGAGCTCGGATCTGACTCACAGACAAAGAAGTATTCACCATGGGACGGGCTATTCTCCTCTTGTCCTGAGCAGTCAAAATACGTGGACGGTCAGGAATAGGTTGTGAGCGATAGCTGCCAGGGTCTCGAGTGAATCTAGCAATGTATGAAAAAGAGCGGCCCAGTTGCCGTTCCAAAAGGACGTGCACACTCAAAAATTTTCATTTTACAGGTAACTAAGGAACTTACCGCAACGAAACCATTGTCAAACAACTCCTTGTAGTCGATAACCTATACAGGAATTTAATAGGCCCTATTGGTTTCTGATCTCGGTTATATTTTTGTTTTTTGCTAAGTGTGCACATACTTTTGAAACAAAAAAAGTTTTTCTTTAATAAAAAACCGTGTTAGCAGCTGCGATGTTTACTCAGAGAAAGTGTTCGGAGGTTATCGCACACAAGGAATTAAATGGTGAAGATCACAGGTTACAGAAAGCAATGGTATTCCCAGAAACATAAAATGTTGGGTGTGCACATACTTTTGAAACACTCTGTATATATGTACAGGGTGTCCCAAAATTATTCGCGCAAAAGTTCAGTAATTTTTAAGGTAGAAATAATCTATCAAATTCAAATTACCTGTTATTATTTAGTTGCATAAGAAGATTTCCTTGCAATATGCATGGTTGCTGATGTGGAACTCCCATTATCTTTCAGATGGAGGAGGCTCATTCAATGCCACTCGCAATCATTGACACGCGAGAGGTGGAAGGGCATTATGAAATTCTCTGAGATTTTTCTAATAACCGTACAGGAGGCCATTAAACGATATAGAAAAGAAGATTGAATCAGTGGCAAACCAGGAAAGATAGAAAGGTAGAATGTTTCTGAAGATAAGGCTATTGAAATGGTCCGTATGCCAATCGGGCGGGATCCTGGGTGACCCATCAAAAGGAAGTCAACGGGCACTGCTTATCCGAATTATCGCGATGGAAGAATGTCGTGCAGGAGCTTCACTGCGGTTCCTTTCGTATGCAGAAATTTCGCTTCAATTCCGATCTCAATTGATACTGCTGGGCCAAAAATGCAGAAAGTCGAAAGTGATGACGCGCAGCAACAACCAAAACGTTCGCGTTCTGGAAAGAAACGCCTAGCGTGTAATATCTTACAAAAAGGTTGTTATCAGAGCAGTAAAATGATGTTTTTCGAGGAAATCACTGGCAAGGGTAAGCCGCTCGTGGTTTCTTCGGTGCAGGCGTGAAAATTGACCAAGACCAGTACTCAAACGGCGGACTAATGGAAGTAAACAAAACATTGATCCGACTACGTTTTCTGAAACATCTCATAGTCCTTCCAGCAGGACGCTACTCCAGCCCACAGAGCCAAGTTTGCCCGCGAGTGGTGCCGACGAGAGCTGCCCGACTTCATTGGTGAAGAGGAATGGTCATCCTATTCTCCAGAACTTGACTCACTTGAATTCCACGAATGGTCCCTGATTAGAAGAGGACCTGTCGAGTTTGCAGTCCCAGTTTGGAGTCCTAGAATGCAAAAGCTGGAGGACGGCTGGGAAGAAATGGAGAAGGATACCTGCGTGCCACATGCGATCAAGTCGAAAGCAAACTTTGACTTCTATTCGCGCTCACGGGGAATATTTTGAAATGCGACTTTAGCATGTCGTAGCACATAGTGTTAGCTAGCGTGCATAGAAATTCCATCGTCTTCCGCTGTTGAGAAGTGTCAAATATATTGCTATAAATCGGCGCAAATAATTCTGGGACACCCTGTATATATATACTATACAGTAGCGCTCAAAAGTCTTCGGTGAAATGCTTTGACGCTTTTTCGTTCATAACTTTTTTCTTAGTGGACCAAATCGCCCAAAATTTGGATATGTTCAACTAGAGCATATTTCACCCTACCCAACAGTATTTGACTGCAAAGCTGCAATATCCACAGATAGAGCAAGGTGTTTGTTGCGGTAGCAGATTTTGCTAAAACTAAAGTTGTTGGCGTCTGCACTTATTCGCAGCTTATGTGCGTTTTTCTCGTCTATTGTGTTCGGCGTTACCGCTTGCACACTTGAGACATGACAAAAAGGAAAGAGATTCTAGAAGGACCATCATCTGTATTTTCAGTCGATTTTTAGTTCATGCTCATTGGAATATCTGGAACATGATCAGATTGCAGGTTAATAGTGGTAAATATTCACAATACCCCCACGCTCCAAATATAGAAATTTCGCATGATTAGATCCAGTAGGACAGGAGTAACGACTGAAAAGTATGGCGGAAGAACCATTTCACCGAAGACTTTTGACCACGGGGAGCGGGGTTTTTGCGAAATAAATCTTTGAGCTGAAAGTCACAACTCCTTCAGGGGGCGGGTTTGCAGAGAAATGGCAAAATGGACCTAGAGCGACCAAACTTGGCAGGAATACAGGAGGCAAGATAGGAACACTGATGATAGGTTGCAAGACTAAACCCCGCCCCAAAAGGCTGGGCGTGAATAAATACTGTTGGTTCCGCTGAATAGACCCAGACCGTTGAAACTTGAAGGCACAAGGAGTCGGCTGGGAACATTGATGGTAGCTAACATAGTAGACTCAGCCGCGATAAAGTCTGAATACTTTTTTTTTCTCTGAATAATCGCCTCTGTGTTATTGTGCGATTTTCTGTTAGGACACAGCGAAGATGGCGTACAGAAAAAATCGCTCCTAATTCGGAGCTAATGCTGAGGGTGTAGAGCTTTCAAAGAAAAAGCAGAATTCGAAGTGTTATTCACGCATAGCAAATTTCTCACAGAAATATGTGAGAAATCCATAAGAAGGAGGGAAGCCCGGCGTTAGCCGGGCGGCCCGACTGGTATCCTACATCAGCCGTGGTCACTTATTTCAGGTCAATGCCAAGATGAAGTGGTTTTCAGAGCGTTTCTGAGCAGATTTTTTTGCTGTGAAGATGATTTTTGAAAAAAACCTCGATTTTCAATACTTTCATATTCGGATGGATTACAAGAACATACAATAAACGTGGAGAACGGTTGAAACAGATCACTTGTTGATCTCCTGAGTTCATAATTTTCCAAAAATTCAAGAACGGCACAAGAGACCACCAACAGTTGGGATGGGAAGGATGATGGCCGTGGAGACACAGTCGCTCCAATCCACGCTTTGGTTTACTGTATGCATTGCGTAACTAGGGCGAAAAAGCGAAAAAGTGATAGTTCCGTTACTGAGTTGTTTTCTTTAACTCTTCACAAGGTTTGTATACGAGCTCTATCAGGCTGACGTTTCGGCGGAGTAGCCTTCTTCAGAGCCTAGGAGGATCATAACAATTCATTACTGTTCGACCAACCGTCTTCACTGCCATACTGGAGTTCGAGACCCTCAGGGTACGCAGGTGATCAAAGAACAACCACTCACAGTAGCTTTGTGGATTCTTTGAAACCAACCAGCAATCGACGATAACATTCGACCAGTCGCGGCTGGGTTAGGTCTTCATTCAGAGTCTCTGTAGGAAGGCCACCTTTATATAAGGCCGCAACTCTCGCGTGAATGGCATGCGATATTGCTCAAGTGAATGGCTACCGCAACTTTTCAACTACACGATGAGCTTCTTTTGTTGGTGTGATCCTCAGATATGGTAGTACCTCGACTGATGAGAAGATGCCTTTTGTACCATCCATTTATCTCCGATGAGGTGAGTGCCACTATTAGGAGTGTCTAAAGAGATCAGGCTTGGATAATGCGGTAGCTACTGTTAACGTACCACCCTTTAATCTGAAAAAGCGCCTGGTTCGGAACAGGCTATACGATCGTCTATGTACAACCTCAAACTGTGTGGTTTGTCCAGCTGGAAGGGAAGGTGATTGTAACACGTCTGGGGTGGTCTACAAAATTGCTTGCCGTGATTGTGGTAATGAGTATATTCGAGAAACGGTAAGACCACTCCACGTGGGATGAGAAGCACATAGATGGTATGAAGCGATAGAAAGGGTCCGCTGCCTTAGGGAGTCAAAGAGTACAAAAGCACAACGGAAGCGTTTTTGAGGTCAACGTGGAGGTCGTGGCACAGGAATCGCAATTATGCGCGCGTAAAACCCTCGAGGCATTTCGGATACAAGTCACTGATCCAAGAAAGAATCGTAGGGAAGAATGCCTCGCAATCACGCGAGAGCTGGCCTTATAAAGGTGACCTTCCCACAGAGACTCTGAATGAAGACCTATCCCAGCCGCGACTGGTCGATTGTTATCGTCGATTGCTGGTTGGTTCCGAAGAACTCACAAAGCTAAAGCGAGTGGTTGTCCTTTGATCACCTGCGTGCCCTGGGGGTCTCGACTCTCAGTATGGCAGTGGAGACGTTTGTAGGATAGTCATTAATTGTTATGATCTTTCAAGGCTCCGAAGAAGGCGACTCCGCCGAAATGTCGGCCTAATAAAGCTCGTATACAAACCCTGTGAAGAGCTAAAGAAAACAACTCAGTAACAGAACAGTTATGCGGAGGTACATAGAAAGCTGTACGTGGAAGAAAAAGTGATAATTGGCCGGGTATTTGTGGTTTTCTTCGAAGTAGTACGAGCAGTAAGATGACGTCATCTTCACGAAAAAGACCGAAAGATTCGTTCCACTGAATTCGCTTAAAAAAGCAGGCCTCGTTTGAATCAGTGCTCAATCCTGAATTCTTGCATGACACTGACGATAGTCTAGCCTAACAAATGCGAATTTAGCGCATCACCTACATTCTCTGGTCAGTCATAAGGAGGTGCGAAGATGAAATGGAATCTAATTTACAGACGGGCACCAACTTTGCAGTTTTCGATGCTATCGCGTACTCACGACGCAAGTTATCGGTCCTACCCACATAAGCGGATTTGTAAGATATTTGAACAATTCTAAGCGACAACGATTTAAATCGAAGTGTAAGTCGAATGAAGCGTTCCTATTAGGTTGAGTCATAAGTCCTCCGACAAAGTCCTTGGCAATGGTAATATTTATCTTACAATTTTTAAACGACAATAGCGAATCTTTTGAAATATGCCCCACTGGCATCGATGGTCTTCTGTTGTCGCTATTGGTGGTTCAGAAATGTACCCGTCAGGGTTGCCTAGCCCAGCTGTCCTACTAGCTAAAACCCTCCTGCAGTTCTATTACATATAGTGGGAATGGAGTTTACCTTCACATCGAAGACATGGAATGCTTTTGTGTACAACGCCCACGACGTGCTGTTGTCATTTCTTCATTTGAAGTGCCTGCTCTCACTCACTTTCACACCATTTTAGCATTCTCTTCTGTAAGGGTACAGCCTCTCTTTACCAGATTCCAAGACATTAATCCATAACTTCGGAGTTACAGTCTGTGACTTTGCGTAATGAGGAGTCCCTAAAGTTTGCGAGGTATAATGCTGGGAATCAATCGAATGCAAATTAATGCACCTCGGGTGTAAATAAACGAAACAGTGTAGGTAGCTGAGACTGATTCCCACGAAAATCGAACTTCCGCATAGCGAGATCTCACATATAGTTTTTAGCAGTATCCTATCTCGAGCTCGTAGGGATAGGATGAGTGATCCAACGTTAACATTCCTCTTGCACTCAGGAAGCCAAGACAAGTGACTCAGCCTCTGCATGACAGTAATAGGGTCTTTAGTACTCAAGAGGTAAATGATATTTAAGGTTTCTTTGACTCAGAGGAGAAGGAAGCCGAAGAAAACTCTGGAGCGAGGAGGATCGCTCTATATCAGGAGGTGGAGCCGCTGCAGTATCCATCTCTCTTGAATATGCCGTCGTCATTCGCCTATCTTTTCACGATTGCCTTTCCTAACTCGAGAAAAGAGTGGAATCTCATTTTCTGCCTTAAATAAGGCTTCAATTCACCTTTCGTTTGCCAGTATATCTACGAAACGTTGGATCGTTAGTTCAAACTCTGGTTGCTCTCACAAAAGTAGTAATAGCGCTTGCTTCAAGTTGTAGTAGTTGTTCGGTTGTTCTAATACTCCTATGACTAGCAATAAATATCACCCAACTTCATTTTATTATATTTATTATTATCTGGAACTTATAGCCACGTTTCTCAGAGAATTCATAGAGCCATCATTTACCCTCTTCCATCCGCATCAATAATGCTAGCTGAACTCTCATTCTCAGAATTCCCAGACCACTTTCTGAACATCCACTTGTCATATCGTCGCATCCATTCAATCTACTTGCTTATGTAGTGAAGCTGACCCTTTTAGTTTTGTTAGTTGTTGAAAAGCCGCGTTAGATGATTGTTGCCATTTGTGGACCAACTTGGGCATTACATTTTTTTTTGATGCATCTGAAGGCGCAACATATGCATATTGGCCCTTGACGGAGGGTTTTCCAGTCAGCTTGGAACCTAATGGGACTTCCACATACTTAACGAAATCCGATCTGAGTCCGCTAGCAGTAACGACAAATCCCCCAATTATTGCTTTTTCTGACTGTATTTCTGCAAGTAATTACTTAACGCGACGGCCATATGTTCTGCCTAGCTGATAAACGAGATGATGGACACTCCAAAAGACATTTTTCCCATCCATCCAGAGACAAATTCTCTCTGCCAACTGCCCGAGTTCCTAAATAACCGTCGAAAACGGCATGCTCTTCGATTTAAAACCGATTATTTTAAGTTGAGAAGTTGTTCCTGTTGGCATAGGCTTCTTTCTGACATGCTTAGGCTTTGGATTTCCTGAATCTATCATTTCTATGAATTGTTTTTCTTGAGCCCTTCATTTAATGCACATCATTTATTAGTGACAGCATTTCTCATGAAAGTCTCACGTAATAAATGGAGTCTCTAACCAATCCATTGTGTCTGCGATTAAATAAAAACCATAGAGGGTAAAAATGAGGGTTCAAGAGAATAATGACGCATTCAACTAATAGGCAATAATATGTAAAATCGGTGGAACGACATAGAAAGACAGTAATATTCCAGATAGAAGATCTCTCTCCAAGTCTTCGCATAAGGCCCCATGGGAGTAAATAGTTCGAAACTCATGGGAAGCGTCCACAGCAAGCTCAGAAAAAAAAGATAGGGAACGGGTTTCAAGTGGGACCTTTCCGGAGCCAAGTTAACATCAGGAAATATCGCAGATCAAGGAAAGTAGTGAAACTTAACGAGACCAGTGGACCCCGCGACTGCACGGGATAAAAGGAAGGTAGGGGAGAGGTCACAATGCAAACTATCCACTATCGCAATGCAAACTTACCCATTACTCAATGCGACTGCATCGTTAGGTTGTGGAATATCTGGGGAAGAGGAGAGAGGCTAAGGGATGTGGATGGCTGAAACTCTGGGCAGATGCAAATAAGAGAGTAAGAACTGTGGATGGTAACCCTTTGGCAGTTTTCTTCTTATGCACAGTGTACTGCATCCAGACTTTATTGGGATAGCTGAGCCAAAAAAGACCTTTTTGTTCAAATACTTCAGCACTTGTCGCGGTTTTGCTCATAACCATTCAACCATTTTTCGACTTTCATCATTGTGGACGTGAAGCTTTCATTTGGTAAGCGTTATAGAGTCTTTCGAAGTTTTTCGGTGAAACAATTTATTCAGCGGCTCAACATCCCAAAGAATAGGCATAATAGCCTTCTTAAGGCTTGTTTGGAGTTCATGGAATGACCACTTCTCTAACAAGTGTCCAGTCCTTTTCAGATGTTCTGGAAGAGCGTTTTGAAAACACAGCGACGAATACTACAGATTCTCCCAGCTTTCTCTTCTCATGTGGAAAATTCCACATATGAAACAAAGCTCTTGCAGGAGCGTTTTTTCATGCAAGTATGTAATTCTCACCTTGCTTTCATTTTACATTCAGTTTCATTCTTTCGCTGAACGTTTCCTGTCCATCATTAACTTTTGCCGTGACGGGTGATAGTGCACTATAGTTGCTTATAAATCATCTCATGCGAGATGATTTATAAGCAACTATAGTGCACTAGTTATGAGCAGTTATAGTGCAATATCAGCAATCAGTAATTCCCAGAAGGCCGCTTGTCCGGCTCACAAGGTCTTGGCCCCTGACCCTGCAAGCAGATCTTCAATAAAAAGGGCCACCCGTTCTTGGTCCAGAATCGTTATGAAATTCATGACATAGGACCATCTGAAGTTAATGAAGTTAATGGCTCCAACATCGTCCCGAGCTCACCTCAGTGGCTATTTCTTCTACCAATCCAATTTGTCAGATGATAGTTTTTGTAGAGTGACCTTTCAACTTCTTTAGAGGCTTAAATATGATCCAAAGCTTATGAGCAGCAAATTAGATAAACAAATGTCTCTACTCAGTGGCACTTCTTACATCCAAGGCGGCTTTCGAATTTTTCAGATTTTAGCGTTATGAATCAGCTTTCGAAATGTGTGGTCTTTCCGAAACCATTGTAGTCGACTTATTGCGGAAAATTTTCGCAGAATAGCGTCAGAGATTAGAGCAAGGAGGAGCGGAAGATTAACACTTCTGTCCATACCTCGTTGAAAGTAGCAGTAAACAAAATTTTGTAAAAAAAAAGTAGCCACCTGACGAGAAAAAAAACCTATTCGAATGTCTCTGACCTTGAACTCTCAACAAGCAGCAAGCAAAATTTTGTAAACAAAGCTAGCCACCTGACGAGAAAGAGACTTATTTGGACATCTCTAACCTCGAACTCTCAATGAGGGGCGATATAAAAATTTTATGCACATTTTGGAACAATATTTCCAGGGTCATTGTGATTGAGCTATGAAGGGTCATCGGAAATTCCACATTCTTTTAGCTGAAACTTTTTGTCTTTCAACAGCCTAACATGAATTGAAAGGCTTAATGTCGGCTTAATACTCTTCGTCCGTTTATTAATATGCGTAAACGGATTCCGAGCTGCTGAGATCTACACTATTTCATAAAGACAAGCTTATTTGAACGCCTCCGACAACTCCACTGGTTGCTTCCAAGTTTTCAAACGACGATTCATTGGGTGTCGTTACCGATACGCACCTGAAAATTATATACTAACAATAGAATCTTGCCTTTTATGGATTTCTTCAGTAACTTATTGGCTTCAGAGGCACATATATCGATTGTCCTACGAATTTCAAAGCTATTTGCATTTTTGATTGCATCTCAGCATATTTCGATGCGCACGTCATCATAGAATTTCTTTTATTCGATTTCCTTGACGAACTTTTTTTTTGCTATACAATTGAAATGACTTAAGTTTCAATAGAAATCTGTCTTCCGCGATGATCTGAAAGGTGATTATATCACCCGAATGTCTTTGAAGTTCTACGAAGCGATTCATTGTAGTCTTTGTGCACCCGCTACTGAATCTTCATCAGGTACCTGACAATTTACAGCAAGGATGCCATCATTTCACCTTGGATTTCCTCCAACAACCAGTAGGTTAGTGAGTTTTCCTATTCCTATCCGTTTTTATTCTAATTTCAACTGTCAACTGCTATATTGAAGTGTTTTTATGAAAGACAGTATGTAAGTCAGCGAGTCCGTATGAGCTTTTCTGAGACTAGGTTCTATTTCCTGGATCAAAAGGGTATTAGGTTCGGTTTTTGCATTTCGTTTTCGGAATGTTCGCAACAATGCGACAGATTATGAGACGGAGATGGAGGTAATCCCCAGAGATAGCCAGACAAAAACCTTTACGAGCAATTGCTAACCTTGTCTCTGGCAACAGAAATGCAAATGCTAGAATTTCAACGAAGGTGACAGGGTTCGTCAGAATCACAGCAAAACTCAATTTTCGTGTGCAAGGCAACTTCTAACTCCTCATTCGATTGATGTGTTCTTCTGCGGAAAGTTGGCCTTTTCCTCGTTGGCCACCTCGTTACTTTGTGTTATAGAATCAATGGTTCCGATCTATAAATACTTTCGCTTGCATAGCTTAATGAGCTCTAGAAGCAACGATACATCCACTGTAGAAAATGACGAGGTATGCTAGAGACCTACATACGGATACATTGTTTCCTCCAGAACACCTGCATTACGACTTTTTTGTTAGAATGCGAAGGCGGTCTATCCAGGTGGCCGTTAAATATGAACAGCGGCAAGTGTTTCGACGAAGAGATTTAAAACTACCCGGAGAAGGCTCTCTCTTCATGAACCATTCCTGGGAAAACCACCTCTCAGTCATGATCTGCTCCGTTTTCCTGAAGTACAGGCTTTGTCGCTTTCACGCTTTTTTGCCTCTGTCGCTTATTTATTCATTTCTATATTATTTTAATATGAACAAGACATGGCCCAGCCTTCGAAAGCCTTTGAGCACTCATAACCTTATTCTTCTGGTACCATTATCACTTGCATCCTTACCGTGTCATGGGAGCCTAACAGATCTGCTTCTATAGCTTCCATTTCATCAGTTCTACCACCATCTCTCTGATCCTTAGTCGTCAGACGGTGGGGCAGAACGGCTTACTTCCTTAATAATGTCTTTCAATATCGCCTATGCTTATGTTTTTGCTCTTGATATCTGCTCGTACGGCCAAAGAGTCTAACGTCTGGCGCTCCATTCGGCTTGACAATTCGCTTATGAACCTCTACAATCTTCATTAAGGTCGACGTTTTACGCCTTCGCCACCACACAAAGTATGAGAGAAACGCCTTTCGATTCTCGACGGTATTATTATCGGTTTTTCAGTAGTAAATACTTCGGCTGTTGCAGGGACAAAAGCAATCCTTCGGTTGAGTTGTGTTTTGGTCGTGAAACGTGCTACAGTTACCCGAGCGATGATACACATCCATACATTAACTCAATTTTCTCCGAACTGTTTCTTCAGGGTCAATCTCTCCCATTTCGCTTTTTGTGTGAATTACAAACTTTCCTATATTGAGTGCCTCTATAAATTTGTTACGCACCTCTGCAACCCATCTACAGCCCGGTAGCAAAGCAGTATACATACCAAACCTCTAAGACACCAGCATTTCACTACATAAATCATATCGATCATACAAACCCTTGCTCGAGCTTCCTCGCAGTCGCACCCAAATCTTTCGTTCGTCTACCTGATTTGGAATTCTAATCTCCATTTTGGAACCGCAAAGAATGCTAAATTATATAGAAAGAAATTTGAAAACCAAAGAGATGCTCGAGGAGCACTATCTAGTAATCAACTTGAAGCAAAATTTCTTTTTTCCGAATAGATTGCAGAACTGTGTGCTCTCTAGGCTTGTTGGACAGTCGCCCACATAGATGTTCCTGCAGATTTTTCCCGTGATGACTCGTTTTCAAACCTAAAACCTCAGTGATCTGAAGCCTTGCTTCATGAAAGTCAAAATCGTTATATTTAGCTCGTTTCAGTTGTTTTATTTTGCTAAATGCATCAACTAACTCAGTGACCGGCTTCCAGGCTTCCAAGTTACGAGGTGACAATTGAGAGTTTATGTTTTTGCAATCCACCATCGATATTTGATAACGGTGAAACAACAAGTTCAACTATTTTCGAGTAATATATATGTTAGTAATTTTTCGAAAGCTATCTATATCGATCTGAATGGAAGTGCATAAGTTATCTTAAAAAGATTGATCAACGTGAAGATCCAACCAAAATCTTAGGAGCATAACCACGCTAAAACTACAAACTTTTCCATCTTTTCAGCTTGGCAAATAGTCAATGTGTGTTCCTGCAAGCTTAAGAAGAGATTGCATATGGGTTCTTTAAGATTGAGGTTCTCATCAGTGCCAATCCAAACTCAGGTTTATGAAAACTTCTTCTGTTCATTACTCATTATCTTGAAAGGTTGGCGAAATATGAGCCAAACTTCATCCTCGGTCGGGACTGTACCCGTGCACCTTTTTTTGGCTGTCTCTCCGTTCAAAAATGATATTATCATTCAAGAATGTCTAATTATTTGCCTGCTGCTTACTTGAATCTGTCTTCCGCTTCGGCCTCTCATCGATTTTCTCACTTTAAGTTTTATTGAAATTCCGCAGCATTGATATTATGCCTTGAGGCTGAATCAACAGGCACCAAGGAAGGAATCTGTGCTTCCGAGGGTTTGCGCCCGAATTTCGAAAGTTCTGCAGTCTAAAGCCTTTCGATTCAAGTCGGTCCACTTTAATGGTAATTTCAATAATCCTGTTACTCAAGCCATTATAATGTGTAGCAAGAGCTGAAGCGTCGAGCTCTCTCTCTAAAAACTTGTGGAGTGTCGAACGCCCGAATCCGGCAGTCATAACCTCGTACTCAGCAATTGTTTACCGGTAACTATCGTAATTACCCATTGGAAATCCATACATCAGCCTTACACTAAACGCTTCGACAGTGGGCAATGCGGTGAGCGGGTCCCTTCAGAGTAAAAGCGTTGAGCGTGTTGGGGCGCGTGAACGTCGAGCCGTTGCTGATTATCTTTGTGTTGGAGCATGCTATCTTCCCAGAAAAGTTTCAGAGAGTTCTTTCATGGAACACCGCGATTCTTTGAATGAGCTACATACGCATTCATTACGCCATTCTGAGTGGAAGCCGAATGAGTGGGCGCAACCCTCTTCAGAACTCCCAGGGACAACGCTGGTCAATGTTCAAATAGGTCATGCAGTAGACATGCTGGCAGCAAGAAATGAATCATCCTCGTGTTCCTCGACACCCAAAGCAGTTTTGTGAGAATTTTCCCTAGACATCTCTGTGTTTTGCAGCAATCAGCAGTAATGTATGAGAGAGAGATCTCTATCCGATCTTGTTCATATTCATGCTCCCGCTACCAAGTCCAGCCTCACAAGTTCAAGAGCAAGAGCATGAACACATCTTGATGATCATCTAGCCTAGTCTCATTATTTTGTGTATGTCCAACACGATGGTGTGGTGACAAGGGATGTGTACGTCCAACACGAGAGTGGTGTGGTGACAAGGGGATGGGATCTGGCGATACCACACCTGAACGGGCCAACTAGGCCTCCCTTCTTTCCACGGTTGGTTAACTGGTTCCAGGCTGGTCTGGCAGGATAATAGTTTGACTTGTACATTGACAAGCTCCCGCAAGTCATTGTACAGGTCACATAGTCATTAAGACTTATTGATTTTGTGGCATTAGAATCCAACTAGTACCATTTTGGAAGCGGGAAAACAATGATATGTCTTAAAATGAGCGATGTCCAATCTTTCAGGGATCATGCCAGCGTGAAGCCTCATCGATTGCAAATCCCCCTTAGTCGTTTTAAATATTTATATAATAATTTCAATATGCTGAAGGCATCAAAAATTCACATCAGTCATGACTCATTATGAGTCCTCTATCTCACTCTGAACACAGTGCGCTGCGATGTCGCGGAAAATCACCTAAAATTTCTACATTTATGCTTTACTCGTAAAAAAACCCCTGCTGTAGGCTGCCTGGATACGCTTCTGATCTTTCTCTGGCCCGAAAATGTAGCGCTGCGGGTCAGATTACATATTCAATGCGAAACTTGTTTTAAGAAATCTAGAATGAGCTCGAGAAATAGGAAAACTTTTGCGTAGACAGGATGACAACCATGTGTTAATTATTTGTGAAGCTTCCAGTAGCTCTCTTTTCCTTCACAAAACAATAAGAAACAACAACCGTTCAATTTCTGCGAAGTCAAGGGTTTGGGTTGGCAAAAACAAAAGTTCCTATCCCAGTTCCCGATTGTTGGGGGCGATTGAGGTGACAGGTAATTTATAGTTCACTGAAAGCAAGTTTGTATAGCCACCATATGTAATATAATAGCAGATAATCCTTGTCGATAAACTGTACAGTCTTTTGCGAATAGACTGCCACTCGCAATGCCCTGCCTTCAATAACTCTGCAGAACGAACCCCTCAATGTGTGGCAAGCCTTCGACGTTTCAACACGAACAAATGTTCATTCGGCAGTTCGTTGATAACGTCCTTCGCTGGCTCACTGAATTAAATTAATTCTGTTCCCACGTATTCTCTACTTTTATCAGACCTACCGGTGAAGTAACCTTCACCTGTAAATCTGTGACAGTTCAAGAGTATGTACGTCGCCCTCGACGGGTTGAGATTATTTGGGCGAGCCTCTACTAGACTCATGCTTAAGATTGCATTACCTGATAGCAATGATAAAAAGCTATCCATTGTAGCAAATACCATAGATTAATAAGTTCAAAATGAGAGTAACTTAGTCTGTTTAGAACGTGAATATGTGGTTAGGTGGTTGTTGTAAGGAAAGCTCCTAGGTTAAAGAAGCATATGGAGGTATATACAGGAGCGCAAGACGGGTCATAGGTATGGTAACAAAATAATAGTGATGCAGAAGCCTTAGTTCAAGTCGATGCATGGTGGATTCAGGACCAGAGAGTTACTCACTATGTATCGCACCAATGAAACAAACTTACGGAAATTCGATATTACCGTCAACATCGTCCATTGGCTCCCTTTTATTACCGTAACTTCTATATCAGTTACTTGTATTATAAACCAAACTGGTTCTATAAAACTCATACTTTGTTTTATTCTTTACTCCTTTCAATTCAATGTTTCACCCTCTTCACTTTAGCCTACTCTCTTCTTCATCAATCCTCACTCAGCGAGGATCTTCACGGGTGTAGCAAAAACATCATTCGTTCGAGTAGAGGTGAAACGAATCGTGAACTGCTTCTTCTTATTATAGATCACCTGCTACTAGGACTTCTTCTCTACTTGTAGCGCGGGCTCCCATCTCCTGCATAGAACACACCCACTGATTCACTGGGTTCCATACGGTTCGAATCGGATTACGATCAAACCACTCGGAAGAGGAATAAGCTCGGGAACATTTCCTCAGCACATCCTTCATCCTTTCTTCATCATCCTCCACTTGAGAGCATGTGGTACGAATACTTCGGATCTAACCTTCCCAAAAAATTTTTTGCAACTTTTTAAGAATAATCTTTAGCACATAATCAATTCATTCTGATACATTTCTTGACAAAGATAGGCGATTTCGGTTTACTGGCAGGGATTGCAGCTCGGGCGGAGAAATGTACCAAGCCGCGGCCACTTCACATAGAATTAGTTAACACGAAGAAAACAACTAGAAGCTAAACGAATATAAACAAGTACAACAACAACAACAACAACAACAACAACAACAAACTGTTGAAAAACATGTTGCAGAAGCGCTTGAGCTATCGCTGAGCAGTGGCGAGAAAGAGGAGTAGGTAAGGAAAGTCTAACTACGCAAAAGGCTAGTTTGACAAGCGGTCCGGACAACTCCTCAATACGACCAAGGACAAGGGAGGAATTGAGGCGTAAAGAGGTCCTAAATTGATAGGTCGGAAGGCTTACCATTTTCTCAATGCAAACACACAAGATCCCGTGCGCTCCACAAAGAGATATTATGTATAATGCATGTAGGACCTCCCGAAGCAACCTGTGGCGCAGACCTGCAATAGTCGGCCATGATGTCCATTTACCGCATGAGGGATCATAGGGGCTTATAAAAACTTTGGAACAAAATTATGCCGACCACCTAGGTGTACACTGTAGGCTAGCCGAGCGTTGCGGGTAAGACAACTGGACGCGAGTGAACAAGACTGGAGGCCCTTGCTCTCTAAGAGCAATGCATGTGGCACAGCAGACCTTTGGTCTTCTAAGATCAGCCAAGTTGTCTTACGGGAGGGATTTATTTGTAATGAGCAGAATCGCTAAAAAAGAAAGCAGGAATCTCTTACAGCGAAGCAAGAAGTTGAGGCAGAAGCAGAACTAGCACATATCACAGGGGCCTAGCAAATCTAGAACATTGAACGTTCTGATGGTATTCTGAAGTGAGATGAGTTGTTGAGCATCAAGTGTTGGGTAGCTAAAAACTCCAGCGATTATTTTGATCCTTGGTGACGCCCGCACATTTTGTGACGCAAAACTTGAAAGGCACCTCCTCGCCCGCAAGTCTGTCGGAACGTCCATCATTCAGTCGGTTCCATACGCTACGCCTTTTCAGAAGTTTGAAAGCCATTAAATTCATTAGGTTTAGCTTACTGGACCGTGCTTCGTAGTCCGCAGTATCTGCATTCGAGAAAACTCGACAAAATAGTAGGTCGGTGCATGATTATTGCGGTTTTTTCGCGGCTTCTTTTCTCTCGATAAATTTGAACATTTGAATTCGGGATTTTTGTAGAAATAAACTTCTCGCTTTCCTTTACAGCAAAATATGTCTGGAAAGTCATCTTCATATACGCCTCATTATGCCCTATTACTTTGAGAAAGGTTGGAAGGCGGTACAGTCATGACGTGATCTCATCGAACTTCTCGCCGGTGGAACACTCAGCAAAAGCCGAATGAGGAATGGAATTTGCTTCTACGGTCGCCCTATTCCCCAACAGAAACTCCTATGGATTATCGCGTTCATTGCCCGTTGAAACGAAGTGGATGGCTTGATGGCCAACGTCAAGTCGTGATCGCCTCCAAGAATCCAATCTTCTCCGCCCGTGGAATCCGAGCGCCTAGCAAATGGGAAGCAATGCTTGACGTAGATGGTGAATATGTTGCGGAGCAATTACTTGAACATGTCTTTTCTAGACATTTCTATCGTTTCATGAAGTAAATTTGTTGAAAAAAATCCGCAATAATTATGCATCAACCTAACAGAATTGTGGTGGAGGATTTTTGAATTTATTCAATTTCTTTCTACTTTTTAAACAATAGAGGGGACTCCGGAAGAAGCTACAGTACTCGACTATAGGAAGCACATGCATTTTGTAGATTCTGGTATCTGATACATACATATACAGTGCCATCAGATGTATGAGTATTCCTATACAGAAGATGGATCAGTCTAAGCCCCTTTATTTGAGATTTCCTCTGCATGGGTACTTCATTTCAAATCAGAAGTCAGTGTGACTCCAAGATCCCTGATTTTCCCTGACCCAGCTAATGGGGTCCCTCAGGGGAACGAATCACCAACTCGCATGGTGTCCTTATTAAATTTGCGTCTTGTGAAAAGCTTCAGATATTTTTACACAAGTCCCTTACCATGATCCGACCGTGCAACATAAATGAAATGTGGACATTACTGGTTTCAAAGAACCGAGGCAGGGGCACTGATAGGTCCTTATTTGGAAAAACCTCTCGATTTCAATCGCGTCTAGAAGTTCAATCATCAGCATGCACCGGGCATTAGGGGCCCATACCATCGCAGGGCGTCTAAAGAAGCAGCGCAAAATCTGTCATTTCCAAATTCAGCCAAGCCGCCTATGAACTAATCAGGTGGCAGTAGTTACTTGTTGAATAGGGGAGCTTCATTCATAAGATGCTCGAAAAATGAGCTCCCCATATAAGTAATCTCCATAACGTTGAGTCATTGTGGATCATGGCAGTAGAACGCATCAAATTATGCAATAGTCGAAATCGTAAAAATATATTGCATCAGGCGGTTTTGAGGGGTTCTCGAAAAGTAAACAACACCTGCCACTGGAGAAACATAACTGGGATGAGAAGAAGCAGTGATTGAAATGGAACGATAAATGACAGTGCAGTGACAGCTGCCCTCATCCTTTGGATACTGGTAGCGAATGACTCTCGAAGGCACTTGTATAACTATTATGCGTCAATGTTTCGGCCTCCGTTGATTTTTTATTCGTTGAACAGGTAATACCTAGTGTTTCAGTCGCCTCCCACCCACATTATCTTGAATGTGATTTGGGGAGAATAGGGCCCTATCGATTTGAACATCACATCCCTTTCGCGAGATCGTTGCCACACTTTTTTATCACTATGTATTCTCCCAAGCTTGGCGGATTATGGGTAGAACTGTGCCCTCGTACGGGACCCTAAGCCGAGCCGTACTTGTGCTTTCTGTGCATCATACTTCCGTCTGAAGCCGAAGTTTTGCCCATAACTCGACAACCCACAACTCAACTTTCAGAGAGTGTGCTGCCAAGTCAAGTCGGAATTGAGTGTTCTATATTAAGGACCAGAGGATCATCTACAGGGTGGACCATAAATATGGTAACAAAAGAATTGGGCTATAGAAACTGCAGTTCATATTGATACATGGTGAATTCGTGTGAGTTATTCACTATGCATCGCAGCTGCAAAACAAACACGCGGTCATCTTATATAACCGTCCCCTGTGCTTATTATAGCTCGAGAACGCCTCGGCTACTCATCGAAGGCGGCATGCAGAGTTTCTTGAAAAACTCCAACTTGGGCTTTTCTGGATATCTGCTAGGAGCAGTGGTGCGTTATGAGCGCAGGCTTCCCCCTCCAGTATGGACTACGTCCAACGACCTGTCACATTGTGGTCCGGAATATTCGTAGCAGGATTGGAAGCTGGGATGAAGTCGCGAACTTTTCTCAGCGCCACTTTTGATCTTTTCCCATTCGCGAGCAGGTGCGCCATCGTTTTCAAATTTTTTGAAAAGTTTCAGACTAAATTTTTTACTTTTCCCGACCAAAATTTGCGATACCGCTCTGATGGTAGAGATTCTAGCCCAAAACATCACAGAAGAGGGGGGTCTCAACGTTTCTTCCACGCTAAACACCCTCCAGTAGTGAAAAGTGTGTCGAAGCGCATGCCGCGCGCTAGTCGCGCAAGGCATTTGTTTTGTCTTCCAACTTCTTTTCGTCAGAAAGCCTATAAGACATTCTAATCTTATCTGGATACAATTGTGTATACTCAATTTAGATTCTTCTCATCGAGATAGAACATACAAACGAATCAGCAGTCATTTTTCTCGTGTTTCGGCAGATTCCGCAGCTTACTCCTTCCCAAGCAAAGAGGTCGTATATGAGACAAGACGACTGTTTTGAGGCTTGTCGTTGACTTGTCTACGCTCGCGATTCAAGAGACTGTCATGTGGGAAATATGAACAAATAGCGATCCCGGAAAAAGACTCATCAAATGAGCGCAAAGACGGAGCGGATGGGAATGTCTGTTAGGCTCATCGTCTTCCAAAATCTGAAGAGCTTCGTCTGCCAACAGCTCCTTCTCATTGTTATCAGCTGAGCTGCTCTTCAAATTTACAAGTTTTTCTGTATCACTGACTTGTTCATCAACTGTGTGCGTGTACGTGTATGTGTGTGTGTCGATGTATGCATGTATGTGTGTCTGACCCTATTGAAAGATGAAGTGAAAAGCGTGACAGGGTTCAGTCTCCCAACTAATAGATGAAGTCAGCGTATTAACCAGGAGCAGAGACCTTTCACAGTCGTAGCTCCTTGCAAAAACGCATCCAATTCCGCTTTATGATTTCCGTTCGGTAACGAGGCTACGTGCATTATGGCCATATCAATCGCCCGTGAAAAGTCTAGCGAAAGTTCGTGCATGCGCTAGTCTCCTTCTAACTCGTGTTCAATTTGTGTCAATTGTTGGATGGGTTCGTCTCAGAGCTGCAAGTCTCGCTTGCTGCGAGACGCGACTTGATTAGCCTGTGCACATGACTTGCCTTCAGAATATTTGAAGGCAACTCCATCTTATCACCCCTACTATATCTAGGATTTGAGTTGAGCTTCGTTCCTGTTTTATACCTTCCAATTGAACTCTCAAAGCTTTTCTCCTGAATTCATCCCATCTTTTGAAGATGAAGCTGGGAGCAGCGATTTTCTCTGCATTGTGAGAGCGGTTTCGTTTATAGGTCTCTTCACCTGCTTTTCCTTGGGATTTGCCAGCTCAGTCTGGGTTTCGGATGATCCTGGATCCTTGAATAATGATCCATTATTGATATTTCAATTAAAAGCGACCACCTTCCATGGTGAAAGATCCCAGGAGGGTAATAGGAACGTAATTTTCATTGAGTGGGAATGATCTGATCTTCAAACCGATATAGAATAGAATTACATCCCTGATGCATTACACTAAAAAGAAGTGCTCTAGAACATGTCGTCTTTAATCTCCTTCTCTTCGCTAGAGGTATGTGAGTTTTCCTTTTCACAGGATCGTGTCTTCGCTAGCTATTCTTGTGTTAGTTCGTCAACTTCCTAGGCCCATAGCATTCACATGATCTTGATTTCGAAGGGCTTCCTAGGTTGTTATTCCGCGTTTTCCTCCAGGCTTTCTAGGATAGGCTATCAAAAAACCACAGGTCATCGTTTTTTACGAAATGATACTCCAAGGTTCCTGCTACGCACCTAGACCGTCGATAACATCTTCTATTTGGATATGGCTATTGCGCTTTCTAGCCTTACACTTGTTTTATGTTGTTTCACTTCGTATTCTGACTTACTCCTAATGATATATAAGTCCGATGAGTCTAGTCCGCGTGCAACTTGACGGAGAAAAAATTTGAAGTCGGACAAATTGCATGGAGCGTCGTTGCAACGGATGAAAAAAACCCTCAGGTCTACGTGGAAATTTAGCTTGGAGGCCTTCCCACCGTGCGAATACGTTGCTACGCTAGTGGCTCACTTTTTCATGTAGTTTTTTCTTGTACTGACGACAGAAGAAAAGGCGAGCGAATGGTTCTTTTTTGTGTTATCCCAGCTGCGACCTTCAGTAAGGTAGCTACCCCTGACGTGGTTCTTTCGCTCGTCCCTCTGATCTAGCCGAGTTCCACAGCATGACACCATGGCTCTTACAATCTTTTTGCATTTTTTCTCTGACGGTACAAGATCGACGGTTCTTTAGCAGAAAGACGTTGTAAAATTGTTCGCTTCGTGAAACACAACGATGAACCTCGTGTACTGCTTCATGTTGCTAATCCACTCCTGCTGCCTTGAGAAATCAGCAAAAAGAGTCCCCCCTCAATCTAACTTCGTTCATAACAATAGTTTTCGTTCTTCCACACCGTCATGAACAAGGGGGTCACGGATCGTTATATAGATATGTACGAAAAGCGAGCGTCGAAATGGCTTTTTGATTATTAGTATGATTGTTAGGTCCCATTAGGCAACCAAGTGAGAGTCTCAGGGGAATCCGTTGTGAATACTGGTGCCTACTTCCGCCATCCTATTATATTCATCAGATAGGAGTGCCGCTTGACGATGAACTGCTATCTGATGTAAAGGTTTCAATCGTCCAAAGTTTCTCCCTTACGTTAACCGCGACAGAGAACAACGCTCGAAAAGGAAGTCCTTGTCCCGTATGATTGATTGCTTGTGGCCATGTTTGGGGCATTCGCATCTTACAACGGACATTTTCTGAGCTTACGGGAGTGAAACGTTCTCAATAGAAACTGAAGAAGCAGCCTCACAAGGTTGGCGATTTATGTACAAACTCCGGCCTTGGACCGGAATCGATCCCGTACTCGTGCTAGCCGGGCAACGCACTCCCTATCCCTTACGCTACCAAAACTCACTTGCCCACGGCTTCTTAATAGCTTCTATGCCATGGCTTCTCAGCATTCACACGTACAACTGGTGAGGCGGCCAATATCAGCATTGAACCGTTAGCTGTAGGCTTTTACCATCAGGAAAAAGTATGCCGTCTGTTGCAGAAGAACCAGTTGTTCACTGCGGGTTGCTTTTGTGTCTTACCCTGCTCTAGCTGGGCGCAAACTCCTGAAGCGCCCTCCTCATCGAACCACCAAAGGAGCCAGTATGCCGTGTGTCAAAAACTTGTAGCAACTGCCCTTTGAACTTTTCTAAACACTTCCCAAGGGATTTTTCATATAAGTTCTAACTGTCAGCTTTTACAAATCGTCTACTTCACGAGTGTGGTTTGATTAGCTGCGATCATAGAAAAATGAAGCCGATCACGAGACTTAAGGATGGCTCATTTCGAATTGCAGTGTTTATAAAGTTGTGCCTGGTAAAAAGTTAGATTTTCAGCATTGCATCGACAGTTGTTGCCAGATTCTTCTAAAAAAGTGGGAACGGGGAACACACCTCCGAATCGCTCAGAGACTCATTTAAACATTCGAGGAGCATTCACTCAATGGTATACCACATTTTTGCAAAAAAAAAAAGGACTGATTGTACACTTGATTTCCAGAAAGCGAACTTTTCGAAAAAAACTGTTTTCGTTAAGTGAGAAGGTAAGATTCGCAGGCCTACTCAGCTGAAATGTCTGTAAAGATCAATAATCTTGGTGTAGGAAGTGCGATTGAGATCAATTTTCGCTTGAATTATTCGTGCTCTGCCAAATCTCAACTGTTCACCTTGCCCTAGAAGTATAGAAAAAACTCTACCTTTGTGAAATCATGTATAACACTGAATTTTCCTTACTTCAAAAAGGACAGTCATGCCTCATCTTTGATGTCTCCTCGCTCAATAATCACATTGAAGCACAAAGGGGAAAGGCGTCCTTGCGAAAATCTGATGCGACCTCCGCTTGGTTCCGCTCCGAATGAAGATTTCTGAAGGGCAACTAGTCCCGAACACATGTTCGGAAGTGTCCAGGTTTTGAATAAACCCAGTTCTAGCTATTTGATAGGAACCCGTGATAGGGGCAGTTCAACCCTTTGAAGAGTCGATTCCGGCCAAGATGGAGCATCCTTCTAAATCTTCGAAATCTTCTTCATTGTTCCAAAGTCTGAGAACATTGATCCTGACGCCAGCTTTTGCTCCATTTCTTCGAACCAAGACCTACTTGGACGCTCACCGAGACTGGGACGGGGCTTGGACGTGGGAAGGGTGTTGCGAGCAAAACAGGCCCGAAGAATACAAGGCCCAAGACTTTTTTAAGAAAACAACTACGGCAGGGATGAATCAACTGCAGAGGCTTGGGAAGCCTGAATAAATGAGTCTCTCAGTGGTTTAGAGACTGCTGAGTTGGCGATTTGGTTAGAGGCTTATGAAAAATTGAAGGATAAGGCCCTTCTTATTTATCACTTCCTCAGTTTATAAGTTCAGATCGGCAAGAGGGGAGGGATAAGCATTCCAATAAGCTATTAAACCCCTCTGATGAACTCTACTCAACGGTCGAGGTACCGCATATAACCACTTCACATTTCTGCACCGTAGCTCTCTTGTTTCAACTTTCCGGTAATCATTTCATGGAGAAATGGGACCGATCCAGGCGGTTAACCTGCGATTAGATGTTTTGCGGTACCATTGTTGCATGACGAATATCGCTCCTACCGGATATTCGTTCTTATATGGCATGTATAGCACCTAAATATCTTTTCGGCTAAACAGTTATCCGTTCCGCGAACCAATTCCTGAGGATTTCCTTAATCTTCGAATCGTGCAGTATCGCTGGGGCCAGCGTTACGGATCCTAAGCTACCGTGTAAGTCGGCTTCGGTTGTGAGCTTCAAAAGTGAGCCTTCTCAATAAGCTATTCAATGGTGGGAGCAAGGCCGACGAAATCATCTGTAGAGATCCCCTAATGCTCTTATTCTTTATTGAGTGTCTGACCCTGAAGGATAGGATGTGCACTGAGCCGTCAAGGTCGTTTTCGAAGAAACAAATACTTAAACAACCATCGGGCGATCTGAAAGGGCGCATTTCAAGGAAAAAAAACATTACACATATACTCAACCAAGTATCTCTATTTAGGTCCTGACTTTCATAAGGTCACCCTACCCAGAGATGGGAGGTAGGGGGAGATTGAATAGTTGATTTCATGTGGTTGGCTATCTTGAAACACTTGACAGTCACGTCTCTGTTCAATAAAAAGATGAACAGAATGCCTTTTTGGTGTTTAGCCCAGTTGGAGCCTCCATAGAGTTGTAAATAAGTATAGTTACAATTCTTATTGACTGAATCCCTTTTGCCGTTGACTTGACGTCAAGCATTCAGAGCGGACAAGCCATATTTCGACTATCCCCCAAACAGCACACCCTTGTACGACTCTCTTTTCTATATAGCAATAAAATCGCCATAGTAGCTTTGGCTGCTTAACGACTTTCACTTTAGCTAGTACTTTCAATGTCTCGAATACCGGTATCACACTCTTTCGCTACGTTTTCTACTGAATCGATGCTCCGCAGACATTTGCAGATTGCTTTCATCATGAAGGCGACCGATCTGGACGATGCCGCGATCTCCGAGGCCAGTCTGCAGCACGGAGCAAAACCGCTATTTGACAAGTACAACTCTCAAATGTCACTCTTCTTAAGCATTCAAGCCAATCTGTTGTCTTTCCTTTGATGGCGATAGTCGTTGCTCTGACAGATCCACTCAGCTCTCGACTGTAGAAGGGGAATGATGCTACTACATTTCAGTGAATATTAGAAAGTGAAAGAGGGTTCCTCTTCTGTGAGGCAGCGCACACGATGAAAATGGCTTCTAAGATTTTCTTCTAGGATGAACCTATGGCACGAAGGATAGCTTGGAAGACATTGTGGTGTCAAAAACGATCTCGTCCAGGAGTTATAAGGGCTCTTAGACTGATTTGGCCGACCTATACACCTAACAGTAACCCCTATGACAGCTTTTTTAAGACCCCTTGATTCACAGTGAAGTGTCAAGGGTAATTGAAGCCTGAACATGTATATCTTAATGCTTACTTTAAAGCACCTTGATGTATGAAAATGTTGGTGGGAATCCCTTTGCATGGCCGAGTTCTGAATGTTCAATCGGATTCCTCGCAAAGATCCTCGAACATTTTATAGTATTTTTTCTCACTGGAGTTTATCTCATCAAAATTGCTCCGTGGTGATTACGGTACCCACTGGGAGTTCCTTGGGTGTTTTATAGTGAATCGTCTGGATTACTGGGCATCCATCAAGATTTGGTCAACTCGTCCTAGCATTAGATTTTACTTCAAGGCTGGTTGTCATTCAATCTCATGGGAGTTTCGTAAAACGAGCGTTGATTGCGGACTCTATTAGAGCTTCACGTTTCCTTCTCAACTTTAGACCACCATTTCATGATTGCTTTCATGTAACGTCTTGGTGATTTTTTCGACCTGCAGCAGTTCAGGAAAGGCCGTCAAAATGAGACCTAATCTGAGAATGGTGTTGTCTGCTCGCCCTATAGGCTATGTGAATTTCGCGTCAGCCTGACCACAAAACTAGGCGAATTTGCAATCTCTAAGACTCTATTGAACTTTTCAGGATAACTTTTTTTATTGATCCACACAACATAATAAGTACATCAGTCTTTGAGTCTCTCTGACAGGGCAGTTGATCGCACCGGAACGAAAATTCAACCCGTGCCGGTAATCCTGTCGCGGATCCTTGCCCAAACGCTCGATGGTGATGCGGTACGATCAGAGGTCACCTCAGTTCTCATCCGTTTCCTTGCCTGAGATCTTTTTTCAAAGCGTCCTATACATGGTGAGATCAGAGTAAGCCTATGTGTGTGGTCGATAGGATGATTTAGAATAAGAATGGCGCATATGGCGTTATGCCGTGAAATGAAATATGTTGACCGTGTTGTTCTGCAGCCATTGCATTTTATTTTATCATAAGGTTACTTTATCAAATGGGTTCTCATGCTGTGTTTTCATCGTTGTGCTGACAACTATCTCAAGAGAAAAATCTTTCAAATCGGTAGCTTACGAAAAGCAGGCGGCCAAGCGAAGAAATGTGCAAGAGCTCAGCTACTTTTGAGAGTCTACTTCATTAATTTGCAAGGGTGAATGACCTCGTGTTGGTTGTCTCTTACAGCAGCTGTTAAAACGTGTGAGCGAATAGTTTAGGAATCTTAATTATGAAAGAACCTTTATAATGCTACTCCACAGGACCATAAACCTCATGATGGGCGGCTGCGAGACGTAGAGAGCGTGGCATTTCCAAAGACACCGTTCTTTGATATCCCTAGCTGCCAAGCACATCGATCTTTTTTCAATGAAGCTTGCAACTGAAGAGAAACTGGTCTCTAGAGAAGAACGAACGAGGAGCAGCATCGAATCTTAAAAGTCTGAACGTAAAGGTAAATGGAATTCTGGGCAACAGTGAGATCGGTCATTCGGTTCCGAAGAAATGAAGAAAATTGTTCGGAATTGTGACTAGTTGATGAGTTTTCTGCCGAGGGTTACCCGAACGCACATGAACTCTGAAATGACTCGTGGAGATTGTGTGTGGTCGATAGGGTGATTTGAAATAAGAATCCCATCGAGCTGTTCATGTGCACATTGTTCTTGAAAAAGCTTAAAAGCCGCCGAAGTTTTTAAACCTGAACTGGCCACCTGCCAGGCCCCGCCCTTCGCAGCTGGCCGCCCTTAGGGTTATTTCTTGAATTTCGCCTCAAATCTCGAAGTACTTTTACTTGTTTACATTTTCATTCATTATAATCTCCTATTCTATCTATCTCCACGTAATGGATAACTAGTAGACCTAGAGACAAGTCTTTCCCTCATGTGTAAAGTAGGTGATATAGAGCTGACTTGATGGCGTACAAGACCCATGCTCAAAATTTCTCGACTTTTCTCAGGGAGTGAATATGCTTTTCTATAGCAGCGTGGGAGTGTTCCTTCTTCTCTGCCAACTCTCATGGTCTCTGAAGGAAATCCTCATCCAAGGTCTGTTCCACTAGCTCCTTATGAAATCTTTAGAGGTAAAGTAAGCATACTCTTGGCATATTAGTTACTAGCGTTTCTTTCAGCCATGACCATGACATCCTCTTTACAGACCGCGCAAGTTCCCGAGCATCTTTTACAGCCCTGGAACTTCGATTGAAAGCCAGTCTTCGGGCATCAATCGATCCCATTTAAAAGATGGACGCTCACAATGGACTTCTATTGAGAATCGGAGTGACGTATTGAATGCGTATGTGGCCTATACAATGACACGTGGTGGCTAGCCGATGTACAAGTCAGTGCACTTTAGCTCAGATGAGCCTGGTACCATTAACCGACCCTGAAGAGGTAGATGGCTTTATTGGCCTAACCGGGTACCGATCCGGGTTTGGAATGCGCTCTAGGAAATACATAGGAAATAAGCATGATCAAAAACTACGTACTGAAAGTTCAGAGACAAAAGTTCAAGCAATCAGGCCTGAGAATATACAGCTTCACAAATGGCAGCAGAAGTTAGTTTTCAAACTGGAGAAAAACTTTTTCGAATGGCGTCCGAAGCTAAACTTCTCACACCTCCAAATTAGTCTCACAATCGGAATTGCTACTACATATGTTCTCGCGAAAAAATTTTGCTAAAAAATTTGGTCCATCATATCCGGCAATTTGTCTAATTTGGGAGTATTTGCATTTTCGGTAACTGGAAGAAGATAAATTTTATCTAATTACTATTTTTTCGAATTATTTGTTTTGAATTTACGGAGCTTGACAAGCTTTCCGCTCATCCCTTCTACTCTTCAACTCTTAGGAATATCCTTGAGCTTTTCATAGTGACCTTCTTCTAATCGTTCCTCTGACTGCAACTGGAACCATTGAAAATTTATTCTATTGAGTTGTTCGAGAAGTATCTGCCAGAAATTATTATTATCTGTCGGAAATATTTAAGAACTTCGCAATAGCTGCTACATGTGGACACTATCCAATTGTATGCGCCTAACAAATCCGACTCTCTCTTCCTCGCTTACTGGGCCCTTTGTAGCCGAAATATCTCCCACTATTCAACACGTTTTTTCGAATCTGGTAACTCCGTTGCCTGAACCCATTTAAAGGCACCGTTCACAAAAAAGTTAGGGTACCCTTTTTTGACGGGAATTGATAGAACTACTCTAGAATAAAGCGATAACTACGAAAACAGCGCAAAAAACGATGAACAAAAAGAATTACAAAGGGTTAAAAAAAGAGCTGGAAAGGGGGTTGGGCGAGTTTCACATTGAAATAATGGCGGTTAGGGAGTGTTCGGGCGAGAATGCACGAAGGCGACGCAATGTCTGCAATACAGACAACACACCCAATTTGCCTGACAATCTGACGGGTATGGGTACATTCACCCAGAACTGAGTGGACGCGGGAAATCGCGCGGCGAAGTTTGTGGCGAGTTAACCGACTTGAGCGCCTATCGTTGGGGCCCAAATTTGAAGTAGATTCGATAGGTACGATCATCTGACCATACTAATGGACTCTACATCAAGTTTGTGCCCCAATGATAGATGCCAAAGTCGTCCTGAACGCCACGAATCTCACCGCGCCATTTGCCGCGTTCACCCAGTTTTGGGTGAATGTTCCGTCCCCCCAATCTGACGGGTGTGTGTCAAGTCGTGCGTCCGAGGATGCACGCGGCAAATTGCGCGGCGAAGTTCGTAACGATTTGAACGACTTTAGCGCCTATCATTGTAGCCCAAATTTGAAGTAGAGTAGCTTGGGAGGATAATCTGACCCTGATAAACTAGTCTACTTCGAGTTTGTGCCCCAAAAATTGGCGTCAGAGTCGTTCAAATGGTCACGAACTTCGCCGCGCAAGTTGCCGCGCGCATCCTCGGACGCACGACTTGATCGTCCCCCCAATCTGACTCGCAAACTCTGGCAATTTGCCAATCAGCGTATCGATTTTTCACCAACTTCGCTCCAGTGCGAAAGTGGTGAAGGAAAATTCGAACCCGTAGCCAGCCTGGCGAGGGGCGGAGGCATCCCGTCCTCCAAAGTTCCTGGCCTTATCGTGCCATATCCAGCTGTTTTCTGACCTAATTCCTGCACAAATGGTATCAGAGGGGGCTTCGAATTCAAACCATGTGCAAATCTCCGAAACCCCTTTTTCGTGAACAGTGCCTTTAAACTTGTGCGGTGCATTTGTCTTAGAAGTCTATTTTTGGCAATTCTGTTCAAGCCTCATTTCATCGCTTTAATTCCATGAATAAAGAATAGATAATCAACCGCGATCCGGTCAATCGACTGCGATGTCATGAAATCAGCGGATATTTTAGGAGTAAACGGCTGAATATGTTCCTTTCATAAAATCTTTAGAGAGACCAACTGGATTGCATAAAATAGCTAGAGTTCTGCGAAATTTCCGACAATTTCCTTCCCAACGCACTGATAGATCAAGCACGTTTCGTGTTCCTGTAGTCAAAGTTAGAGTGATTTTCTGCTATTTGTGTTTCGGAGCCATGCTAGCGAAAAGTCCGCAGCTTGGCGCTCTCCCTTCTTCTGAACCCACCTATAATGCATAGCGCTTAGTGGCTACGTACGTCATGAATTATGGGAGCAGCCACCCATGACCTTTGCCCAGAAAAGACTTCCCACTAGTTAGGGAGGGGCCGTCAATTAGGCCAACCTTTTGAAGGCATAGTAGTTCGCCGGCGATGATTGTGCGAGGGACGTTTCCTGGCTTCCGTGCTCTCTTCTCTGTACTCAGGTTGGCCAACCCTCATTTCGGTTTCAAATTTCAAGTGGACACAGCCACCATCGCTCGATTCGTAGTAGCTGAGGTTTAGCTCTCAAAAGTGCAATAAGAAGGGTTTTAAGTGTTTCGCTTGAACAGCTGACCAAATTCACTGAATTAAATCTCTATCCGAGGATTGACATATTGAGTGAAATGAGAGGTATTCAGTCATACCGCAAGTTTGATAGGATAGCTCCATTTGAAAATTTTTACTCAAAAACCCGTCTTCCAGATAAGCTGACGTACCTTCGAAAAGGGAAACCATTCGATTCTCAAAACTGTGCTTTTAACTTCCTAGTTCATACAATTGAGCCTTAGCTTTAGGCTCACCAAGCGGGAGAATCGGGCTAGCACGATTTCATCAAAACAGTGGTTGAATGGATTTTTAGCTTTCTGAAAAAGAAATCAATGACGGATGTGCCGAGACCGAGCTATTCTTATTTTTTACCAGTCAAGTGCAATGACGAGGGGTCAAGGGCTTCCACTTGGATAGTTGACCGAATTGAATCCGAAGATGTGATATTGCGTAAGATGAGAGTTGATCAGTCATATCATAAAGTTGGTAGAGCATTTTCATTTAAAGTTTCTCGCTCAAAAATTCCATATTTCTAGACCTTCAGTAATGATTTTATTCATTATCCGGGCCTACGCCTTTTACTTCAAATTAGTGGATTTCGAGCTCAGAAAATGAGCAAATCCAGCCAGCCAAATTTCACTTAGTCAATGAAGGAAATCACTTATTTCTTGCCATTCATCAACCAAGTTGTTCAACAAGACGTATCATTTTTTCTTCTTACTCAGTTTTTCAACCGAAGAGTTTGATGGATGCCCTTTAGGTGGTGACAGGAAGGCTCGAAGTTTTTCACTGACGAGGCTTCAAAATACCACTGCAGAACTGCTCGTAGCTAAAACCAAAGTTTGCGATATTGAGTGCTTTGGCAACTTTCTGGAAAAAGTTAATTTTGAAGACTCACCGTCTATTGGAACCCTTACATCGTAGACCCAAAATTCAGCTCACGTAAGCAAACAGCTACTCGCATTTTGTCAGGAAAGCCCAATTTGGGAAAAATGAAAACTTTAACTTGTAGAAATTAAGTAAATATCTCCCGAAAAAAAGTTGCTCTACTCATGATCAAGGATGAGATTTTTTTCATTATTCCGCTCCTTTTTGAGATATTCTCATGCATTCTACTTTCGTTCAAAATCGTAGTCGCGTTTTGTAGTGGCCTGTAAAATGACCTGGAGCGGCCAGCCGAAGTACGGGTCAATGCTTTTATCCTCACAAACGAGTCAGGTATCAAATACCGACTAGGCAGGGATGACCAAGGGACGCTTAGCGGGGTTGGCGGTACTTCTTTCCGAATTCATCCGTTCCGAGCAGCAGTTCCGTAACTGCTACAATACCATTCCACCGAAAAATCGGACCTTTCCCTTTGTAGTGCCTTGTAGTGCCCGACTGCGGGCGATCGGGTGCACCAAACGCAACGCGATTTTCGAGAGAAAGCACCCACGATCCTTTCCAGACTACGAGGCCTGGTGGCTTAGGCGTGTGTGCGATACTTGCTATTACATAACCTCCGCTCTAATGTTCATGGTACAGCCACGAATTCGGAACAAATGGGAAATTGTGAAAAATTGTCGAGCTCGAAGAGATCTTTTATTCAGGCTTTTCAAATTTGTGCGACAGAGGTCAATGTATTTCTGCAAAGTTTAAGAAGTTCAGAGGGATGCAGAACGTGCTGCTTAGAAAACGGTTCGATTTTGGAGTTGCAAGATTCACCATTGAATCATCGCAAGCTAGTCTGCTCTGGATTTTCTTTGGCACATGACTGAAACTCAATATTCGAGAGTTCCAATGGACACCTTCGAGAATTCTTTTTCGATCAGTACGGGGCAAGCGTCTACACTCTGTAACGCACTGATCATCGTCACCCTCTCGGGATCCATACGCCAACTGGAATATGCCCCTACTGTATGATGGAACCCCAATGGTCTGTACTCTACTGAATTCGGTAATACAACTATGACGCGATGTCAATGAAGCACGGCTTCTTCTTGAAAGGCGGTCGTTTGACGCGATCCCTCCCATCGCACTGCCCAACTCTTCCCCTGTAAACGGGCACCCATTGCCCATCCAGCTTATAGAAGGCCGATCAACGACATCGCTTCAAATAGATGCCTAATTGTGGACCTGCTTATATTCTGCCTATCAGCGTGGCGTCGTCGATTGGGCTTCTATAAGCTGATAGGCAGTAGGTTGCTCGATCACCTGGACGAGTTATCCGGCTCGCAAACCGTGTCTAATGGGCGGCGCGATGGGATGGGTCGCGTCAAACGGCATACACCTCTCATTTTTGATACCCAAACCTACAATTTTGCTTGAATGTGCTGATGGGAAAAGATAGACACGTTTGGTAATCACTAGATTACTGAGCTACAAACAGAACCCTGCTTCTGGAAGGGACTCGAGCCCGTACTTGTGCTTTCTGAGAAATCATGCTTTTTTCTCTTGCACTACTGGGAATCACCTTTTCTCCGATTTCGTTGACTCTCAGCAGCCTTAAGAACATGAGAAAACGAAAAACATTAGTCAAAAAGCGGCGGAGGCAATGCAACGTTGGATAAGTAAGAGCTTCGGCTTGTCGCAATGTCACGTCCTTCGCTTCTAACGGGGTAATGACACTATTTCTTGTGCGAAATGGGAAAGCAAATCTATTTTCTTCAGAATACATAATTGATGAAGCATGCAGCCTAACATAACTTCCAACAGCTGGGAAAATTTTTCTTTTTTTTTATATTTTGTTCTTCTTTCACTTACTGATTGAATTTTTTTGTTATATTCTGTCATTCTCTTTAAAGAACTTCTGCAATTTCCAATGCCCCTGCCTGGTTTTGCAACGAGCCTTGTGGTACTTCCAAATATGTTCAGAGTACAAGATTGTTTGGTAATCTAGAGGAAACTTCGAAAAATATGACTGGACATCTCATCCGGCAGATAATCACGGGTTTCAGTAAAACGAAATCTTTACCTCTTGAAGGCACGGTTCACGATAATTTTGGGCACCTTTTCAAATCGATAGTGGAAATATTGGTTGAGATTATTGCATCGGTGGTGAAGAAAGCTGAAATGTTCGCCAATTTCGCGGAAAATAAGGTTCCCTAAAAGTAGTGAAAATAAAAGTTGTACGGATTACCCTGATTGAAACAACATGGAGGAGGTATTCGGACAAGATTTCAATTAGTGCACTTGCGCAAAGGGCCGACATCAAGCTGAAACTTTCTAAAATTGCCTTTCACTGTCGCTATGGGTCATGACATGTTGTTGGAACTTCCTACATTGGTTCCTCTGTGAATGGTGCGGCCTCTATAATGCCGTTGAAACTCGTCCACCATGGATCTGGCATTCACACGATACAATCTCTGTCTCCTTACTGTGCCCTAGACAGGAGGCTTTCCGACCTTATAATGGCAGCTATTGAGAAAGGCTGGGCCTCGAATTCATACTGTGAGAGAATCTCAGAAACCATTTTCATCGTGAACTGCGCCTTTGAGTTGTTGTGAAGCGAGCCAAATGAATGGTAGTCACTGGTGGATTACGGTAGAGAGACCGTAATCTAACTGCCTGTGACTAGAACACCTAGTCCAAGTTTGAAATATCTACAAGGGTCGATCAAAGTCACACATGGCCCAGCAATGATTAGCATAACGCCACATTGTCTCATACTTTTAGCTGGTGCGGGTGCTTCAATCCCGTTTTTCAATTCAAAGCACATAGCCGTTCCTCCGAATTGTTCGTCCGAGGAGTAGATATGAGCATATAATGATCGATTCTTCATGTGTAACATAATATTCTTCGGATAAAAGCTGTGAACTTTACACTGCCCAAAAGAACTTCTTCCCGCTTCGGCCATAATGTTTCACGCTGGGCATTATCATGCGTCCATTGTGGTAAGGAGTGATTTTTGCTCATTCCAATTGAGAATCGCAAACAGAAATGCGATCCGCCAAGTTTTTCTTCGCTGGTCGATGTGGCACACAAACGTCTGTTGAGATAGCTATTCCATCCACCACTGATCGTCCGGGACTGTTGACTAGTCTATTCCAAACATTCTTGCGGTCTTTTGAGTGGTTCCGCATCGGTCACTTCCAATTAGCGACGGCACTTCGCTGGCGTTAGCCTCATCTGGTCTAGAATATGGTGCTGGGATTACAATGTTTTGGTAACACAGCCCTCTAACGAAGTAAAATCGTATACGGCCTCTCTAACACAAATCGCTTATCTCACCTGCCAGAAATGATTTTCTTGCATCAAAAGCTCAGCTTTTCCTAATTCTTAGCGAACGTAATGTGTTTGGGAGGATAAACGAAGAATTTTGGCACTGATCAATTCTGTCTCTAAGACTGCACCGCATCCTACTCCGTCCAGAATCTTAGTGGCGTGTTGAATGCACATGTGAACCTATACAACGACTTGCGGGGGTAGGGCCGATGTGCGAGCCAGTGCTTCCATCCTTCCAAACGGGTCTGCTGCTACTGATCCGGCCCCATAGTGATGGAAAGTCTAATTATCCCAACTGGTTATTTATCTGGATTCCTTATACCACGATGCTCAACGTTAAAGATTTAGCTCATTGTCCTTTAAACACAGCGTTTCTCAGGTCCAATCATTTCAAAGTTCTGACATTGCCATCACCATGATAGAGCATTTTAGCAGCTCGTACAAATCCTCTTTCATGCGAATTTTGTCGTAACTCTCGTCCTAATTCCATCCCAACCCCTAAACATACCACTTTATGGAGACCTTATATTTGTGTAAACGCGCAGATTTCCGTGTTTTCTTCGCCACTTTTCTATTCCGTGTTGATTCAAGGATTCAAGATTCTCTGTTAAAGACGAGAAACTTCATTGTTGTTGGTTCGGCGATGGCAGCCTATCCTTTATTTCAACTTTTGGAATGCAATGCTAGTGACGCCACTCACAGCCTGCACTGTCTTGTCTTTCTTTCCGGCACCCTGCGGCGGCGATTATCACTAACTTTTATGTGCAAGCTAGTGCTCTTCCCTTCCCAAGCGACTTGGGGGCGTAGAGTGTAAAGCTGATTTAAACCCCTATTTTAGGCCTTGACTCGTCATCGCTATTTTCAAACCTTTTGGACTGCATTTATGGACTGAAGTTTTGTTTGAATGAATAGTTCCTCAAGAATTCCAGGCTCAGATGAAGGCGACAACGCCGAAACGTCGATCAACTGAAGCTGATGCTGTACCTGAACCTTGAATTATAAAGGCACAGGTGTCAGCCTCTCTGTTACACGGAAATGAGAGCCCTCAAAGAAATGCCTTGACACTCATAGTCCCATCTCTTTAGTAGTAGTCAATAAGCAAGCAATGCGCTTAGTTCTAATTGTAAGAGTAGAGAGCATGTTCGGCGCCAAAAGTGTCTCCATATGTATTTGTTTGTTCCATCGTATTCTTGTAGAGCACAATTGTCAAAACTCTGCTTGCGCTGGCTCCTAATGATCTTCACCACTTGTGCTATCGGTCGATATTTATTTATTTATACACTCGCAGAATGCACCAGAAAGGGTAGGAATAAGGGAATAAGACCAAAACCATTCCGAACCAAATTTCATCGTCGAAGCTAAGTCAACAATATCAGTCCGCTGAATTGCACGTCGTATGAGGAATGAAGAGATAGAAGAGATGATATGGATGCAGCCCTGTTGTAGCACTGTGTAGGCAACTAACACCACAGACTCAATGAACCAGTATCCACGCCAGTTGGCCACAATGCCTCATTCCAATACGAGTCATACGACAGAGTCAGCACTTCGGTACCGGATATGCCGACCTCTCGCGTATAACCGACTTGTCGGAGACTGGCAGAACAAACCGAAAACAGGAGCTAGTTAGCACAAGCAGCAGGTAACAAGGCAAGAAAGAAAGTAGTCATGCTTGCATGGAAGAGATGGAAGCAGCGGGCTAATTCAAGTGGACAATAGCAGTCCGGTGGATTACAGGAGATGTGAGGAATGAAGAGATAGTGGAGATGGATATGGATGTTGCCCCGTTGTAAAACTGTGTTGGCAACTAATACCAGTGAATCAATAGGTCAGTAACTACACCAGTTGGCCGGGGTGCTTTATTCTAAAAAGCGCCATGGGACAAACCCTCACTTCGGCACCGGATATGCCGCGCTCCCACTGGAACCGACTCGTCGGAAACTGGCAGACAAAGGTACCAAGAGGCTAGAAGTTAGTTAGCACAGACAGCATGGAACAAGGCCAGAAAAAGTTACTCATGCCTGCATAGGAGCAGTGGGCTGATATTACACACTTCAGCTCGAAATCCGGCAACTGAAGAAAAGAACGAACAAACAGCACCCACATGCGACAGTTAAACCCATTGGGAAAGAAAGTAATACATCGTAAACACAAAAAGAAAGCAAAACATCGTAAACACAACAAAACATCGTCAACACAATTGAACCGAAGAAGCAACTCATCAACTACATGCGAGAACTTAAAAACCACCTATTTCAGCATCCCGTCAGTAAGTATATACCAGGGAGCGGGTGAGGAGAAACTTGGAGGAGGAGGAGTTACTGTCATCCGTCCTACTCCCTTTATACCCTTGACAGCTTTGCTTTTTTGATGAGCTATGTTGCTTCACTCAATGTATTGAACGCGCCCATTGGTTATGGGAAGGATCTGCCTGAATTGTTGTGATAGTACATATTCCCTGATCCCTTTACCTTGATTCGGTAGCGTAGGAACGGAGGCAGCATCACTAACTCTGGTGGCGCTGAGTTGTAAGTACGGATATTGATTTTGTGTGGTAATTGACCATCAAAAGGAAGGGATAGTATGCGTGGGGTCTCTGTAAATCATTCGATGCGGGACGGTGTCCGGAAACCACAATATTGGATCCGGATCCTTGACCTGAACGGCAGGGGCCAGCATCTAATACTTGTCTGCTTACGTAGCTCTTTTGTATGAAAAAAAAACTCAGATTTCTTTTGGGTATCCAGTTTCCCTTCAGTCAGGACTATGTTTTTTTTTCAATCACGGACGTACTCAGGTTTCAGCATCTACCCAATTTTTCGGGAATCGGACACGAGCTGTCACTAATCAGGCAATGCCAACTACTCACTCGTCGGCACAAAGTTTTTCTTCAGCACACGCTGCATCAGTCATTTATCGATACCTTCCTCAAATTCATCATTCTCTGGACTTCACTACTTTGATTGCAAATGAATTTGATGATTTAGATTTCCTAAAAATGAGCCAAGCTTAATGCCCTCATCGGTGTTCACAGAAAGAAAAGCAGCTCCAAGGATCCTGTAGGTCCTCAACTTGCAGAGCCCACGTTAATATGTTTTCTGCATAAGAAAGCCACTACGATGGACAGTTTCTAATGCCAAAATGACACCTCATCCCAAGGTAAATGAAGGAGAGTTGCGCCTGAATTTACAACTGAACGAGCTAGGTATTCGTCTCCGAGAATGGATCCCAGCTACTGTGTCAGATTGTTGGGACATGGGGCAAAAGCGGTGCAAGACCCATTGGAGCGCCAACGCATTCATGGTTCGGGTATCGAATTACAAACTATTATACAGATGTATAGCCCGACAAAAACAGTTGAGCACTCCATCAACAAGGAGACTGGAAATTGTGCCAAATCTGGAATGTTAATGAACAAAGAGCACTAGCTAGTTTTTTATCGTTTGGGCACCGAAATTCACTGTAAAGGCCACACAAGCATTGTTGAAGTGCCACTACAATTCTGACTGCAAGTCGAATGCCGGGGCGCATTCCAAACAGACTGATCGACCTCAAAATAATCCGGATTATAAGACTCATGGCAGATGATCATGACTGGTGTACTCACACTGAATATGATCCCACCTAAGTGTTCGAGTAATCATTTATTCCTTGATCACAAGAACCCAGCAACCAGTTGTTGAGGTCATCAATCTTCAGAGTTTATAAACAAACGAAAATGGGGCGACCTTGAGGAAATTAATAAGGCTGTATGTAGATGTTATCAGGCTTCCTGGAGCCTCGTTTTCCCTGCTCCGGTCTACATTTTAGCCTTACAGGCCGCCAACATTATTTCTTTACGCCAAACTGATTGTCGAACTGCTACCCCTCTCCCATCACTTTGCCAGGCTTACTTATACACGTGGCATTAGAAAAAGGATTTTTTTATCATGCGCCCTGGCAACAACGCTCTGCCCAAAGAATAACCATCTCCTTTAAAATACTCTGAATTCTTACTATCTAGAATATTTACATACCAGGTGGCTACGCACGCTATTGCGTGCGCTGGGGGCTCTAGCCATACGGAACGGAGCCACATAAGCTTCTGATTTTTGTTATGAACCTTTATCATCTGAGCCTCTTCCCTGACACCTCTGTAGCGGCCATCGTTTTTTTGGATGTGAATGTGAACTCTGTATGTCCATGAAGAGTGCTCCGATGTATCCAAATCGAATCCCTCTGCAGTACATGTAGTCGAAGAAACCCTGTCTAGTTTGGGCTGTGTGTGGCCATGAACACTGACCTTGAAAGAACAGCCCGTTTGGATAGTTGTGGGGATTTACACGTCTCTACAGTGTACGCACCTGTGTGGCCGGGGCTATTGAAGAACTCATTTTATGAGGACTGAAGTCAGTGTAGCGCGTTTGCTTTCGCGTAGAAGGGACTACTGGGTGTGGAACCATGGATAATGAATTTTAAAAAATTATCGCCTAATTTTTTGAAAATGTTCAGTGGTATCCCCTAGTTGTACACCTATGTGGTCAAGGTTAGTGGGAAGGACAGATGTATAAACTTCTGTTCTCAGCCACGCCCCCTCTTTGCAAACGCCACCCACTTCAGACTTCGAACCACATTACTTCTACTACCTCCAGACGCATTTTTTTTTCTAAAACACATATGAGGTGACTTAATAATTTCGCCCACTTCAGTACCAATCCCGCCAACTTGTGGGATCCGACCACATTTGTTTTACTACATCTTACCACTTTCTTTCCGCATCCCAGAACGTTTCTGAACAGAGTTATAAACTTTTGATCTATGTCCCGCCCACTTTAGTGGCAACACGCTCACTTCTTGGATTTGACCACATTTGTTCCATTACCTGTAACCACTTTTTTGCCGCACTCTAGAACGTTTCCAAGCAAAAATGCGTTCATTTTTGAAAAGTGGCCTTCGTCCCAACGCACGCCCCGCCCATCGTGGGCGGGGCTTCGCTAAGGTTACGCATGGCTAACACGCATGAGGCCCTGCTCACTCTTCTTCTTTTTTTCCTGGCCTTTGCGCCTTAATTGAATCGAGTTATGAATACATTTGAAAAAAACCGCCCATTTTGAGAAAGCTTCGCCCACAGCACGTGGGTCCTCCGTCAACAAAACATCAAATCCAACGGAGTTCTATTCAAAAGGTTTTTCGACAAGGATTAGGCGACAACAACCGAATGGTAGTAAGCTTTTTGATTAAATCTGTTGGAGTGGGTCCAAATTTAACCGTCGGCTTTATCCTTAAGAGTTTCTTGGACCAAAAAATCTAATCCCGGTATAGAGTAAGGAGAGGGCAGGGGAAGAGCTGGGATGGGGCGCTTTCACAGACAACATAGTTATCAATCCCAAGATCTTGGGACGAGCCTTGAGTTCCTTTTTTCTTCTTTTTGGGTATTCCTTTTTTACAAGTAATATATTTTTCAGACCATTTATTTCCCCCTGAGTTTTGTTTGGGAGATAAAATAGAGAGGCTTGTCTCTGGGAGGACGAAATACTGACCTATTTGAAAACTTACGGTAGGTTCAGATATCCATTCAACCAACCGGTACAACTAATCCTACTGTTATTCAAACATGTGGATCTCAGTAGTACACTGATAAATTTTCTCAAGGCTCCGGATAAAATAGAAGTAGGGCAGAGTGTGTTTGGAGCTTTTATCTTTACCGCTCGCGTTCATCTGATTAGACACAAATCATCTGTAACCGTTCCACTTGCTACTGATGTGGTTCAGAATGATATCTTCATTCGAAAGAGGAACAGAGTTAAACGACTTTCATGTAAGTCTTTCACGAAAAAATCAGAGTAATGGGCATCCGACTAGCCCCCCTTGGGTCAACGAAAAATTTTTCAAGCATCATCCTCTCCACAGCCTAATGGATGATGCTGATACACTTCTTGCTTGTGAGAGTCCATGTCTGGGCTTTTGCTTGAAAAGTGGTGGGAAAAACAAAGAATTCCAGAAGACCGGGCATTCTTCGACGTTTTTTGTGATTTCCCATAGGATTGGGATGTTACCATTCTTTTGCTTTTCCCTGCTTGACCTTTCACTGATGTCCACTTCGATGAGCCTGAAAGAAGTGTAGAGAGGACCAGGCACAAGTTTGTTTCTAAGGAGCATGGCCTTCGTTAGTTGTAAGTGTACGTATAGTTGCGAATCGAACTCAAAAGTATGAGAAAAATCGGTCTACAATCAATCTCTCCTTTTCTCCATTACCAAAATTGCCTTTGACCAGTTAAGCACAGTCAAGCAATACCGAGCATCCCACAAACCAATCTACGTGCAAGGTTCCGCAGTCCAGCTGCTGAAACCATGTCGTCTGAGAAATCTTTGGGGGTCAAGAAACGAGTCGTCTCAGAGTCTTTGAAGTCGCTGAACTTGAACTAAGTCGCCATGAACTGCGATAAAAGTGGCTCTACATCAAGCGTCCCTTAAGAGTCTCTCATTCTCCAGTTTCCTACATAGCCATGTTTTTTCCTTGTGCAGTTCTTTTTCGACTTCCTTTGTAGCGTGTTGCTTGTTCCGTCCGCACTGATTTCTTCGAAAGGGAAAAAAAGCAATAACCACGATGCGCGTTGCAAGAAACAAAAAAGACAAAAAGAGAAAAGAAGGAGAAAGGTTTTTGTCGAGAAAAATAATAGCTTAGTCACGGCTGGGAAAAGGGCACAACTTCAAGAGGCGATTGTGCCTGCCAATGGGCCAGTCAGCTAGTTGCAGCGCTACGACCTCGACAGCGCCTTCTGACGCATACTCGAAGATTTGCTGAGATCTTGGCGTTAATCAATCCCGCCTGAGGGATGCGCCCCGCATTCGACTTCCATTCAGAATCGTAGTGGCGCAATGAGTGTGTATGTGGCCTATACAATGACTTGCGGTGGCTGGCCGATATACAAGTCAGTGCTTTTTATCCCCCAGACGAGTCTGGTACCACGTAGGGATGAAGGGCTTGGTTGGCCCCGACGGATATCGTTTCGAGATTCGAACCTATGGCCATGCATGTGTGAGGTGCGCCACTTGCCACTACACCACTTCCGTCCAATTAGTAGGTATTTCCAAAGAAAGTAGTGATTAGTCAAATCCTTCAATTTTTGCCATCCTGTTCATAAGAAAAACTGGATGAAGGTGTGGCACTGATTCAAAGAGGGAATCGTTTTGGTTCCATCCATCTCCGAAAAATAAGACTCCCAGTCAGCTATTCAGTAAGTAGTCAGGGTTCACAAAGTCTGTCACCAGACGGGCAAAAACTGGTCCTTCCAAATCTTCTGCCTTTCTGATCCCCTCTGAAAATGAGTTTTTCAAAGACAACCTCTATATGATTGATGTACTTTGATGCCAGGAGTCTGTAGAAACTCCTGTGCAGTCTGCGGGTACTCCACATAAAAGGAGAGGCATAAGTTTTCGTGCCTGATTTTTCTGCTCCCGGTCACCTGCTGTTTTATCTTAGAGTAGATGCAAAAGTAAGCTAGCGCTGTGAGCGCTTACTTGTTGTCTGCATTTTTGGCCGGCTGTGATGCGATAAATGAAGGCAATTCGACGACGGGCGTTGTCGCACAAATACAGCAACCCTGACTCGAGCTTTTACCTCTTCTTGAAATAGCAACCCAAAAATCTTGGTCAGTCCATTTTGGAGTTATTGAGCTTTCAGCAGAAGTTTTTCTAATTCTCCAGCCTTACAATCAGGTCTGCTTTGCTTGGCGCCCTGGAGGGGGCATGAATGTTCCGTTAAGAACATCCTTCTTTCCATGTAATCCTTGCACAACTCCCTTTGAATAGCCCCTTTTTCAGCACAATGCCAGAAGAAAGAGCGCTAGACTATGTGAATCGCCCAGAAGGGGAAATGGACATGATGATCGGATTCTTCCTCATGAACGGCATCTGTGTAGGTGAGGTTTGGAATGCTGTTACAGCCATGTATTTACAACTACTCGAAACATCGTTCAGTTAGAAGAGCGCAGGATTTCTCATTATCCATAAAGCTTTTCAGCATTCTTCCTTCTGTTTGGTTTGTGCGTAATCTTCTCCTGCTTGAGACAGCGACCGCGAATTTTCCGTCAACTAGCGAAACCCCAACGGAAGCAGGCTGCAGCACCACCAGCACCGCCAACTCCTAAATTTAAAGGTGATTCTCCGCTGATTCAGTTGAATGCTGCCAATTCCCAACATGCACGGCCAATATTATCTGGGTGCAACTTGCCTGCCCAATTGTAAAAAGTCGCCCTTTCTCGGGTAACGGAACTTCTCCCCTATCGCGGCATTCTCCCTTGCGGCATGCGGCAGACGTCACTGCAATTACCGTACTCCCGCCAATCGATAGGACGCGGAATTTTTTCTTGACTGGCTTGCTTTTTCATTGGATTTTATCGTTTTTTCTTCTGTTTCTTTTTAGTTTTCATGTTTATTAGACTTTATTAATTCAAATGACCCCTCCTATATAAACGACGATCAGAATCGCATTGGAACTGAAGAGAGCGGCCGGCCAATTCAAATGTTTAAAGGACTCCCCACCACACAAGTTGCGCGCTCCAATCTTCCATCGCAATCCTGCGATAGGCGGCGGGTGCGGCGTGTGCGACGCCGTGTTAGGGGAGAAGTTCCCGGACCCCCCTTTCTCTGCAGTTCATCACTAAGGGCTTGCTTAAATAATGGGTGACCATGTTTCATTTCAACAGCATTATGGGAATGTTGATGTGGTATTGTGGGGAAGTAAGGGGGAGGGAGTGGGGGAGGAGGAGAAGGGGTGAGCAAGAAGAAATAGGAAGATTTAAAAGAAACCTGCAAGAAGAAGAAGGTGAGATCGAGTGGTGTCTCGATTCGTAGTGAAAGGAATAAGGACACGTTGCCCTGATAGTACAAAGTCCCGTCCGGGGTTGAAGTTGTGTCCATGATCCGCCAAACTTCGTAAGGAAGAATCGTTAGCAATTTTGATTACTCACTGAATAGTATCACAATTGATGTTATCGAGGAGAGAAGGCAATCGTTTTTCCAGTAATCAAGTCATAGTACATATGGGACAACTTTCGATCAAAATCCAGGTCTCTCAGCGAAACTGCTCAAGCTGGCCACTTTATTGACTCAGAGCCAGGCTTCGAACTCTAGCTCCATCCTGACCTTGTTTAGAGCTCGCTCGACACCGAAGCCAATGTGGGAGCGTGAGAGGGCTCCTAAATTTCGTCCCTGGAACATACTATGGAACTGTATCTATTGCCGGCCAATCTCATCAAAATGTATGCCATTCATCCAGGGGCCCAATATCCCTTCAATCCCGTTAAGCGCATGGCCTACAACACTATTCTTTGACGAGCTGAACGATGTTCAAGACAGTGTTTTGGCCTTTCAGTTGACTAACTTCCACTTATTCAATCCTGGGAAAATAACTTCACTAACCTTGACTGTCTAATCCAAGAATTATGCAGGCAATGATGGCTACCAGCTCTGTCAGCCTCAGTTAATTGGTATTTTTAATTGTATAATATAATAATTAGTACTCTTTCAGCTATGGTTTCGAAAGCAATAAGAACCGGTGCATTGGAACGAGTGAAGCAGGCGTCTGAAGACGTTGAAGCTGTCGAACAACCTCAAAAGAAGCAAGTACGAGTGGACCAACAGGGAGACCAGGTGAAAGCTACAGGCTTAAACCCTCCAAAATTCCTCTGAAAGTGTAACCGTACAATAACGCTACTCACAGTACTTCTGTAAGTTTGATCACATAGAGTAATTCGGGTCATCTTTGGTTGAAATTCCTCAGAACACTATGAAATACAAAGCGCTCCTTAGAAAAATGTTTATCTGACAATATTGTGAATTCAACTAGGACCCGGCTATCATCGTTAGGCCGACCCTTCTCCTTCACGTCCTTCAGCATTGTTCCTAGTCGTCGACAATCTCAACTCAATTCCCCTTTTTCAGATACAAGTTCACGTCGTGCCTTCCCAGAATGGGGACTCTCAACTAACGATGCCCTCTTCACAGATTGAAGACGTAACGGATGATATTTGTTCGAAGCCTTCGATAGTGCGACAAAATCTACTGGGACCATTGAGCTTCGACGACTTGTACTACACTTAAGCCTGGCCTCAACTACACAATACTCACCGTCCCTCGTCCCTTTAAACATTCCCTACAGAATATCTGATATTTCAGTTCCGAAGACCTCCAATTTTAAATGGGCTCGGGAAGTCATCACTGTCATTCTGAACTCAGCAAGGACCCTGTAAAAAATGCAGATCTCGAGGAGTTTGGCGAAAACTTTGCGGAGAAACCAGCCAAACGCCGCCGCCATTGTGCTATTGTTCGAAGCGAGTCGCCTGAATGTATACGGGAGCAGCTCTCTACGACAGCTGTGTCA
The DNA here is from genome assembly GCA_000469685.2 of Haemonchus contortus. NCBI lineage: Eukaryota > Metazoa > Nematoda > Chromadorea > Rhabditida > Trichostrongylidae > Haemonchus > Haemonchus contortus. The sequence continues at coordinate 29,495,759 of LS997566.1, read as the reverse complement.
ATCCCTAGTCTGATGATATGGCAGGCATTTGCAACATTTGCATGTGTCTAGGTGATACTTCATGAAAAGGGTGCAGGTGTTTTTCTTGCTTAGAGATCACGCCCGCAAATGGGAATACTGTTGCTTAGTAGTCTTGCCCAGATAAAAATCTAATTCTCCGAGAAGTATGCACTCCAAGGGAATCTTCCCTACCGCGTGCTCAGATTCCGCATGTTTGGTTTAGTGCAGGTAGAGAAGGCCCACCGAGATTGAAATTTGCATTGCCTTCCATAGGTCGCATTGAAACTGGGTCACGAAGTGGTCTGCTTGAGGGTGTGTGGCGAACACGGTATGCTATAACTTTGTGTTTTTACCCTACCCCCGTGGGCCCGTGGGCCCTTACTGCAGGCGAATCAGACGTAGCTCAAGAGAGGAGACGTCTTCAGTGGTGAAACACATGAATATTTGAGGATTGAAAAGTTTGCATCGCTTTGTAGCGAAAACTTGTGCTAATGTCCTGTCACTGTCCTTTTTGGACCGATTTTTTCTCTTTGAATGTACGTATTTGAATGTTTTCCCAATTCATCGAAGTATGTCGTTACATCTCCTCCGAAGAATGAATGCAGTAGGATTATCTCTTTCCCGTCTCTTGACGCGGTTCGTTGAAACTCCAATTTTCAATTTCATGCCAATGCTCTCAGAATTGAAGCTCTTCCTGACAGGCTAACAGGAAATTTTTTTTGAACAAAAATCTAGCCAAAAACCCTCCTAGACGAGTTTCGCGGACTCGTTTGGACGAGTTTCATGAATTGCTACTTCTCATTGAGCCAAGATATCGTCAAATTTACGAATGTCAATGAAAACGTTGGTTGATGATGCCTTTCTGATATTAGTGTTCCTCTCTATTCTACGAGTATTTCATAGTATCAATTGTTGTGAGTGTGAGCTCTCGCTTAACTCTTTTATTAACTGCGTTATCAAATGAGACGTGCATAAAATACAATAAAAATTCGAATATTACGTGTTAATAGCATATATCAGGGTACTCAATATCACGCGGTTCACTCGACGGTTCCAGTGGGGGGTAGTGGACGAAGAAGCACATGGGATCTTTTGACCGGGATGGAAAACTGAGAGGAGATAACGGGGAAGGCAGGAGACGACGAGAGACAAACGAAAAGTCAGTTATAGGAACTGGGCAACGACGACATTGACGCTAAGAATTCTGTACACTTCACCGGGCGTAGAGAATAAAGATACATCTAAAGTACAACATATAAAACATCGAGAGATAATGGGACAATAAACCGAGGGATTTGGGAGAAATGAGCCGGAGAATTTGATGAAACGGAAATTTCTTGATGACATTACTTTACGGGCAGGACCGGGGATTCGAGTGATGCTGAGGGAAGGGAGAGGATGGCGAAAGACGAAAAGGGTGGTGTTTATTTCGAGTTCCGCTGTTAGCCTTAACAACTAGCGGTATCTAGTAAAACATACGGGTGGAGATGTCGCTTTGTAAACTATATGTACAATACAGACATAAATCGATCAATCGATCTAGGATCGAATCGATTTTGATGTCAATGAGAGTTCTACGTGAATATACAATACAATATAATATTTGAACGAATTAATGAATGAACGATGTGTGCTCATATGAAGAAACGTATATAATGATGAGGGAAAGAGGCTGTTGTATCACATCTATGGGTAGGGCAACCGGTCGCGGCGGAGCGAGTCACCACTGAGGTCGTACTGAATCTAATCGAACGCTAAGTACTACGAAGGACTGCACACACTTACAGACATGCACACACGCACATACACACACACTTACAGATAAATGAATGAATGAAGAGAGACACACACGAGATGAGGCAGCAGCAGACATATCACCTTGTACTAAGAAGATATTGTGTGAAGAATATGAAACATATGAAAACGACGAACGACGAGAACGAGAAAACGTCACCGAAAACATCTACACCGGGCACTAACCGAGAAAGTACAAAGATGAATGAATGAAGAAGAAGAATTTAGAAGTCTCTGTGCAAAGGCATATACGCATTTTGTCGAATCTGTCGTGTAACGCAGAAGATAAAGGAGTAAAAGAATGTGGATACATAACTAACCGGGATCCGAGACTAACCGGGAACGAATATCAACAAAACCTCATGTATAAAACAAATACAAAAATACAGAATAAAAAATGAACATCATCAATGGAGAATACAGTATGAATACAGTACAGTCAAAAAAAAAAACTGGGAAATGACGCGCGTGTAAAACTCTTCTTGTTGAAAGATACGTGGATAGAGATAGCTGGTAGAAGGATTGGGAATTTAGTACAGATTGAAGCTGACTGAAACTAGCGATGGGGCCAAAACTGTTCACACAGCGTTAAGTACATAGCGAAGAAGATGACGCGGCATGCGGTTGAGGGCAGGTCATGCTTAATAGCATCGGCGAAGAGATGGAGGGCGCCTCATACGCTGACAGCTGACGACTCAGCCGCTTCCTAAATCCGGTCAGCATCCAGCAATCACTGAAACACTGAAACCGGAGATACTCGTACCTTCTTGAGCCTCTCATTCAGCTCAGAAGCTTCTGAATCTTCCATATCCTCGTCAACTTCCTGGAACTCCTCCTTCGCACCAACGGATCCAACTGAAGCCATTGGTTGAGGTACGGGAGCATGAGAGACGTTTAACGCCTGAAACTTCCATGGTAACTCGGTTCATCCAGAGTGCGCCGCGTATATGATGAAGATTCAGCTTGGAGACCTTTCAAAAAACATTCTACCACCTTGCTATTACTTGTATAAGACAACCAACGGCCTGAATGATTCCTTTTTTCTTCACAACTTTGCTATGAGGGACTTGACTAATGGAAGGCCCTCCTGGCCTTGGACGCAAATTGGTCTTTTACGCCACGCAGCATCGCGCCTCTACATTCTTCTGAACAGTCTGGGCACCAGTAACTCCTCTTTTATAAGGCTGATCAAACTGCAGAGGGTCAACACCGGTGCTCTCTCCCGTATGTCAATTTCACAACTGCCGCCCCGTTCAAGGGGAACAAGGAGCAATAGAAACCCCTTCAGACCCAAACTCAAATTAGCTCTTCCTCAAAAACACCTGCTCACTTCATTTCCATGGAGAACCTCCCTCCCACCAAAGGGGCGTCATGGAAATTGTTTTGGCAAAAAGGGAAAGGTAAAGGAAAAAAAGAACCTGGAGCCAATTAAGAACAATCTGGTTGCTCTGCGACACAGAAGATGGTGGAGGTTGCGGCGGATTCGAAAGAGCCAGCAAAGAAGTTGCGTCAGCTAGAGCCGATGGTGTCGGACGTGGTCGATCTGAACGCGAAACTTACTTCCCCCTGTGGGTAAATCCCATATCATAAAAAAGCGGCCTAACCTGCTGCAGGAGAACCGTCTCGAGCTGTCGATTGGCTATTGTTCACCACACACTTTCTCATGTGCTTCTCCAGTGTTGAGTGAACGGAGAACGGCATTTGACAGATGTAGCATCGATAAGTTTCCTACAAAAAATATAAACCGAGTATGATTGCACGACCTCAGTGACAATGGAGAGGAACACACCTTGCCCTGTTGACCGTGTGTGCGCATGTGTCGCGTGAGTTTCGAGCTTTGCGCACACGCGTATGGGCACAACTTGCACTGGTACGGCTTCTCCCCAGTATGGCTGCGTAGGTGCACGATCAGATTCGAACGATTCGTGAACACCTGAATAAGCCTTGATAGAAGCCAATCAAGGTACATCGAAAACATTACAACTGCTGTTGGAAATTGGCCTCAGCTGAATCATAGTTTTCGATTTTTCTTTCCAGTAAACCTGAATGGCTAATTCAAGAAGTTTGGGGACTAAAGAATAGAGAACAATTTGGGGTCATGAGTCCATTGGCCTAGATAGGTAGAGAGAAAAGGGTTTAGAAAGCAGTTACGGCACTGTATCAACTACGACCTCTTTGCGAAATTCAAAAAATTCTGGAACATATGCGAATATAAAATAATAATATAATATAATAGTAATGCGAATATAATAAAATACGGTTAGGAAACCTTAAATCTTTTTCCAAAGTTTCGAACTTACCGACTCTTATCATTTTGGGCACATACCCTGTTTGTGATTAGCCGACCAAGCCAAAAACAGCGGTTCCTTTCTACAGGAAATCGACGATACCTGGAGCTTTTTTTAGCGCTTATCTTAGCTACAACTAGATCGACAAAAGCCCCTGAAAAGTATGAAGAACCTAAGACGAGAAGCACTAAGAAAAGTGTATCCCAGTATGTGGAAAATGAACTTTTTTCCCAGGAAATTTTCGCTCAGTTCCGTGACGGTGGAGGAAACGAAAGATTGAAAGTGGTATTCTCCTTATTACCAGATATGATGCATCGTGAACAACTAGTAAATGACCGTACTGATTGAGGCATGTTTTCCCACAACGAAGCTATCCCTTTTATCTCGGAATCAGCTCCCCCGATCACTCCTTTCCATCAAACAATCATGGGGCAAACCACATTTTGTCTCATGTGGAAAGCTTCTTAACGAAATGGCTATTCACAAAACACTTCGAATACTCGAAATCCTCCTATGAGCACGTGAAGTCGGTTCGGCACACGAATCTGGTTTTCTATCAACCTCTTCGTATTCGCAAATACGGATATGGGGAGTGAAAGAAGTTTCGGCTTTTTGGCCTCATCTGTCCTAGCCTTTTCTGCATTCACCTTCCAAATGTTTGTCGCAGTACTGCTATGAGCTTCGACAACAACGATGCCATCAAGATCTCGTCCAGGATTTGCATCGGCTAACAAGGTCGGTCTTCCTATGCGGCTCTGGTAAGGGATAGTAAGTAAAGAGGTGGCCGTACCACACCACTACAGAGGCGTGCCTCTTCATAGAAGCTGCTACAAAATCATGATTCGCTCAGTTCTCGGCGTTAATCAATCCCATCTGAGCGATGGGCCCCACATTCAACTTCCATTCAGAATCGTAGTGGCGTAATGGATGCGTATGTGGCCTATACAATGACTTGCGGTGGCCAGCCGCTGTACCAGTCAGTGTTTTTGTCCTCCAAGACGAGTGTGGAACCAATTAACCGACCGCAGAGGGATGGAGGGCCGGCTGGCCTGGGCGGAAATCGTTCCGGGATTCGAACCTGTGACCGAGCATGCGAGATATGTAGTGCGCCACTCGCCACTACACCAACTCCGCCCTGCTTAGTACTAGTTCTGATACCGTGAGCTGACGTTTTTAGCATAGGATGGCGACCGTGATTCCCGAGAGCCGATAGTAGTGTAGTTTCAAAAATCTTATACGTACAAGCATTGCAGCTCTACCGTATCGACCTTTACGAGCAGTGTAACAACTTTAAAACTTAAGGGTTCTAATCGTTTTTAAATCAAAAATTACACTGCCTCGACCGCTTCATGATCAGTCGACCCCATTTTTACAGTAGGACAGGAAACAGGAAAGCTCCAAGCGTAGATTTTTTAAGCTTCAATAGGCAAGGCCATCTCCCTAGGCGAACCTGACCCAAGGCTTATCTCGAAATGGAGACAGAGCAAAGAGGAGCTTCCCACAGAGGGATTTCAAACAATGGCGCTCAGTGAAATACCTATTTTCCATGTTCACACTGCTCGGTATCAACTAAAGTCCTATGGTCCAGATAAGAAAAGATCACAGGAGCACCTCAAAACGAATTCTACCGAGATCGATTACTTGGAACGTAAATACTACTTTCATATGGAAAAGGAGGAGAGTGGACAGCAGTGAAGAATTTCTGGTGAGCACCAACCCTCGTGAAGGAGTAGTACTCGAAATACTTTGAAGCTTTTTAACTAAATTCTCTTCCAAAGCACCGATCGCTCGGTCCCACCTTCGCAACCTTTCTACAAAAACAGGAGCGGAACTATTTCTATTGAAGCATGTAACGGACTTTGCAACTAGCTCCACTAGACGTTTTTGCTAATTATCTCTAAAAGTTCTTTGAATCATCGATAGAACAAGTAGTTCCACTTGAAGGAACCGTGTGTTACAACATCCACGCCGAGAACTTCGGACATAACCAGAAATCTGACCCGACCTTGCTGCAAAAGCTACAGCGCTCCTTCTTCACGTTCACTTGACGTCGAGCGGCCGGTTCGGCGAGTTCACCATCGTCAACGACGATCAACTAAAAATAATGGCGATTGGTTGGAAACAAAATGTAAGCATAAAAGATCAAAGACACGCCAATTAATAAAGATTTGCAAGCGCCGAACCTGTTCACTTTCATCTTCAGTGCGAGGATTTTTCTTCGGTGGAGCCGAGTCTTCCGGGGATTGTCGTCTTCGCACCACAGAAGCTGGTCGCGCTGGATTCGGTGTGAACGCGGATGGCTCATCACTGCAAGGAAAAAATCGGAAATCGCAGAACGAAAGGGTAATTTAAAGACCGTTCCAGGAAGAACTTTTCAAAAAAAGAAAGAAAAACTGTTCAAACTGCCGTAGTGAACTTTGGTAAGTTAATCAAGATCTCCAAGGAAGGATTCTATTTCCAAACTGGATCACGATGGCAATAGCAAAAAAAAGGGCTTTGTTAGATAGAAACATCCATTAGTTTCTTAACAAATGATGATCTCGGAAACGGAATTAAACCCAAGAAAGCTGGTTTCCCAAGGAATATCGGTGACCACGTTCAAGGGTTACAAACGCTACGTCTCATGAATCCACCAGCGCATTAGCGAAGATTTCATTAATTACTTTCAATCAGAGAGAAGTCCGGAACTTCTTGAAAGGATAAGACAGTTTCTAGCGGGTAATTCATCTGTGGCACGTACGAAAGTGGCAAGAGAACGACCATCTCAGAACTCGCTTCCCTTCTCAATCATGAGGATGAGCATAGTTTCATCCAGGACCTTGCTGCTCAGATGTTTGGGTGCTACACCCTTCGCTTAGAATCTCCTTCGTTGCCACCCCATTTGCCTAGTTTCCTTAATGGCCTTCCTTCATCACTTTACCAGACCCTTTCTGGGATCCAATGGGAACGACCGGATCTCAAATCCGGACCTTACTGAGCTGTTTCATTCTGGTCTTGCCCTATTCACCTTGGTCTACCCGCATATCCTTCGCCTTTTTTCAGCAGACATCAACCTCTCGTGGATCTTAGGCAACAGTTGGTATGTTTTCATGGTCAAATGCCCCGCTCCCATACTTCCCCAGAACTCCATCATTGGAGCAAGTCGAAGGGGATTCCTTGGCTTAAATCTTGTCTCAAGACTTCCCTGCTTAGTCCTGGTACGCTCGGGCGCATACATCGCTCTACTTCGATGAGGGCCACTTAGTCTTTCTGGTTAGTTCAAATGTGTTCTTCGAGGTGCCACTTCTAACTCTCTTTTTATCTCTTTTTATCAAACATCCTACCAAAACGAGACCGAAACTCTGCTTGAGAGATGAGAGCATCCGAATACTCTTGATTCCTTGGAAAAGATCAGACAGGTCTTTGGGGCAAAGGAAAAGACTCCAACCACCTCCTGCTATTGGCAATTCTTTAAGGAATGATATAATAGTTTCAAAGTATTCACTATAGTTCTGCAATGGTTCCTCAGAAATCCACTCAATGCAGAAAGAACGAGCTAATACTACATCCACTGCCAGCACTCTGGCCTGCATTGCGCTGTGGGGTGGGAGGGGAGGGGGGTACCTTAGCAGGCATGTTTATTATAATATGAACGAAATGTTGTCAATTCACATGATAATGGGCTCATATCAATCACTAATACCACGAATCGATTTATCCGTTTTTTATTGATTCAGATTTTTATTCCAAAAAAGCTCTTACGTCTTCTGTAGTGCCGCAAAAAGCCCTGGAGATTGTGTTGGCACAGTTGCACCGAGGCCGAGTAGTGCTGCTGTAGCTGTGTTGTTCAGCTGCGAAAGGTTGGGATACTGTGACATTTGTGTGTAGTAATCCTGCATTGCCGACAACACCGACGGCTGCATCCACATGCTCTGCAAACACTGTGAATAAGCACTGTGTTAATTAATTGTATCTTAGGATTTGATTACCCACGGTAACCAGGACTAATGCACCTTCTGTAGGTACTACGGTACTTTATAATTAGTGTAAGAGCAAATAAATAGATCAGTGGGTTTTTGCTACAGCAATGAGTTCAATGCAATAATCCACTTCCCCTATCTTTGATATGTCCCGATGCGCAAAGGAATTCCGAGGGATAGCGAACAGTGGGAGGTCCTCTGCTTCGGATTCCAGTCCAACTCCCTTACCACTGGTGACTCATCCCAAAACTAGAAGGTCCCAGGTGAAAAGGTGATTTTGAATGACGTGATTACGGTACGGCAAGGTTCCATATTCGGGAAGCCGACTTTGAAACCGACTTGGCAATGAATTCAGGTGATGTCATTGAACTGGAGGCTGTTGATGGAAGCGAAACCCGTTTCTCCGCCAGGACCCGTAGTATGCCAAAAATCTCTCGGAAAAAATGAGTGCACTGTTTGACAAACTCTGGGTTTCTCTTTTTCTTTCGGTTAATCCGCCCTGTACTGTCCCGGAAAATTTCCCAAAGCTAGCTATTAGCATTACAGCGCTGCACAGCTAACCACAAGCTCAAGACGGAGTTAGAGAGCAAACAACACCAGTTACTGTCACGGAACTTGGTTGATCTTTAGACTATTTATTTCGCATGATTCACAGCCGCTATTTCAAGAAAATCAAAGAAGCTCATGTCATTCACTTTTGAAGTTTGTAAACCCTTCAAGCCTGGAGCTTTAATCGTCTGATTCAATCCCATTATCAGCTCGAGATGTCTATCCAAAAGACAGATCTCCTTTATATTGAATTCGTTAGCTTACCTGTAAAGAAGAGTTGGGAGGTTGTTGCTGATGCTGCATAGCCATGGCCATCTGAGAAACGAGACTATTCCGTGGTGGACCGAGGCTTCCGGTGGTCGCTGTGAAAGCACTGGCCACATGTTCGTCGTCGGTCTCGTCAGGCGGCAGTAATCTACAAGTACTCTGTGACAGATCTGCTAAGATGAAATCTGAACGGAAGCGTACCTTTTGAGATTCTTCTCCAGCGAGACGTTAGATTTGTTTTCTTGCTCTCCAGCTTTCTCAGCTATTTCCTTCAATCGCTCTGAGCAGAATGCATTCAACGAAAATGCGCTCTTCGCCGATGGTTGCAGTCCTTTTGCTAGAGCTAAAAAGAAAAATTGAAGACTTCACACGACTCTGTTCCCTACTACCTCGAGGTCTTCTGAGACTACACGATGCAGGCGGTGACGCGATCGGTTGGAGCTAAAGGGAATCAGTTTTTAGGTCACAGTACCATTTTTATCGTCTCTGTATACAGATGAGAGCATGATTGTCGACTCAGCTGATGTGACCGGCGAACTGTTCGACGTACAGGAAACGTCGCCCTCGTCCGGTAGGTCCTCCTGGAAATGTAAAGCTCAAAACGGTCACCGTTGTAAGCTACTGCCGCGTTCTGTAGCTGGCAGTAGAGTTGCTGACAAAAAGCAATTCAAAGGATTCCCAGCATGTACCTGGCAGATCCGCAGTCCATGAGCAGTGTAGCAATGCTTCAGCAGATCCCATATGTCGCTATGTCGCTGCTTGCATGAGTGGCAGGTCACGTTCCTTGTCAGAGCATCTGGAAAGATGAAAAAATTAGGAGAATCTATGCTATGAATCAGAGCTTGTTCCCTGGGCCCATAGGTCAATAAATACAACGCACTACTAAAACCTTGCAATGGCAATAAAGCCAGTTATATGAACCAGACCCTACCAGAGCATGTCTGGAGTAAAAGAAGAAATCAGCATGGCTGACGTACTATGAGTAAATATTTCTTCGAAAGACCTAGCACTGGGAGATGAATAGCATGGGATTCAACCGTGGGCAGTTGAAAACGGGAGTTCCAATCTACGACCAATACCGTTATGGGTGCGCCCACACAACTGACTTCTTCTCAGAATCTAGGCATTCCCAAATAGGTGTTTTCTCTATTCAAGGACTTGCCAGTGTCAGCCAGGCAGAGAGCAGCCAGTGGAGGTGGAAGCAACCCATGCATATCTGACCCACGAAATCCGATGGTTAGGTCAGAAATTTTAGCCATTTAGATGGATCTGACATTAATCAATCGACTAGAAAGAATCATGATGGGAATTGTTGTCTCAGACGGTCTCCGACTAAAGAAGCCCCGTTATCCCTTTGGAACATATCGGGTATAACGCATATCCTCGAAGACAGCGAATCGAACCCAAATACGCTACCGACTGAGCGCTGGAGTGAAGCTACCGTTCTGAGTACTGGAAGGCACCACATCCACTTCATACTAGCAACCGTTGCACAGTAGCTTGGATTACGATGGGTTCATCACCCATTCCCGCCGAGCACAACCGATGAGCGATTTCGAGCCGAGAGCGTCTTCACCCGTGACTTTTCCCTGTAGGAAGGAGGGAATTTTACCAGTCTGCTTATTCTGCCATAGAAGTAAGCGGGGCTCAAGAAAACCGGGCCATATTAGCCAAGACAGAACTTCCTGCGCTGCCTCGAATTCTATTTCGAAACACAATTCCACATTTATTCTGTATCTCAAAGGACTGTCATGGGAAGAGTAGATGTGTGCATTCTGGAAATCTCCCATACCCATAGCAGTTTCTAACCAACACCAACTTTTCCTTACGCCCCTGTAATCCTACGTTCGCCCCAAGTGACCAAGTGCAGCGACAGTTGAATACTCGTCGGACAAGGACCCATTCTTTACCGTTTGCATTTACTGATCACAAGAAGTCAAAAGTTTTACAAGACAGGACAGAAAAGAAGGGATGGCATAAGGTTTACACCGAAAGAGAGGCTTGAGCAAATATTCCAATTCTAGCCAAAAAACGTAAACTAACAATAAGTTGGACCGTTTGTAATGTTTTCTCTGAAAAGCACCTTTGTAAACTGAAGGAGCCAGTAATGTAACCAAAACTTGGCAGACCGGTCGACGCATGTCTTACTCATTTCGAATGGTCCACAAATTTGTTTCATGTTTCCATTGAATTCGAAATGAGCCATTGATTGGCCTATGGAACCGTCAATCACACTTTTCTTCTGCCTTTCTTCAAGGTAACATATCTTTCTTCCCAACCAACCATACCATCGGGCAACTCAGTCCACGATTCATCCCCAACTGAAGGTGAAAGCCATCCACATCTTTAAGTAGTAGACGTCACCACGGGTGAAGCCCACAAAGTTGTACAGCCAGAGCACATTTATTGCTATCCCTGTCCCCTCAGATTACTGTCTTGTCATATGTGACCACATGTATCTGACGACAGTGAATTTCCTCCCACGCGCTAGCTATAGTGTGGCGATGTTCTCCCTAGGTCTCAGCTCAGCCGCAGCAGTTTCCATTCGACGTTCACGCGGTTGACGGCGCGCCTGTTTGCCATGGATTTCTATTTGCGTTTCTTTTTTCCCGCTGTCGCAGCGGCCGTTTGGATAGGATTGCAAACATCGCCATATTTACAAGCGACGTCGACGTTTTCCGGGGTTCTGCGACCGACCGATTGCAAAGCCTGGAAACGCTGCTATGTGGAACGCAGCGGAAGGAGTGTAGTGGAATGCTGAATGTAGGCAAAACGAAGGAATCTCGCAAACACTGCACTGAGCCAGCATTCCGTCAGAAGCAGCCCCTACCTATGCCTTCTATCTGAGTTGCGGTAGCGCGTCACGAGAGTCCGCCTGCATGATCAACGATCTGCTTACTCAGCTCGTGGATTGCTGCTTGCGGCCAACTTGCTACCCTCGACTTTCTACTCGCGCTCTCTCTTGTTCTTTCGCCTTCTCTCAATTCCCCCTGCCTCACCCCCCATTTTCTTCAGGCCAGCAAACAGTGGACAATGTATGCTCAGCCATTCAGATATTCCACATCGGACACCATCATGTGCCGTTTGAACGCATTCAGGGCGATTGATCGGTCGGTACAGGCAGTCTTTGACTTAATCGTATCTCTGAGAGGATATGAGGATTTGTTGAACATAATGTTCATCGAGAAAAGTTTAAAGAGTTCTGTTAAAGTAATAGATTTCTAAAAATGTCCCAAGTTCTATTCTTGGAGGTCCATCCTGGGCGTCCGCCATGTATCAATCAATCGCTGACCCCCATCTGAGTTCGGACGGCCGTCTCTCGCTCCACTCGGCGCTTTTTTCTTGTTGCGTTTGCCAAGGACGAAATCACATGACCTGGCGCTCGAAGTAAGCACCAACCGCCCGCGCGACCATCCACAAGATGATTGGACAAAAATGTACGGAGCCGTGTTGTCGGGGGGAATGCATGGCTGAAGTATTTCCCAAGTATCATCTTAGGAAATGACAGAATCGACCCGGCGCTACGAGTTGATGAAGATCCGATGCCTTGGGAAGGATATCTTGAGCACAGAACAAGTACGAGCTGTAGTCCGAAAGATCGGAATCCGGACATTCAGGCAGTATTACTTCGTTCCTTTCCTCGAAAGGATCCTTTTCAGAAAGCATAACCTTCCCCTGAGCCGCCTCCTACCCAGAGAATTCCCATTAGAAGAAAGATGCATGCGAGGCTATGACATCCTTGAAAGTTCCGAACAGTGGAGCCATATGGTAAATATGATGGTCTCATCTGCGAGTCCTTCCTTGAAGGGTGGAGGGCGGGGAATGGAGGGGGAGAGGGGGGGAACCGTTCCATTTGAAGAAAGGCTGAACTATAGTTAAAAATTCCCACCAACATATACCAATATCAAAAATATGGACAGATGTGGAACTCAAGGTTCAGCTGCCCGCCCCAGTGCTAGATGTTGATGAAGGTCCCCTCCAGCTTCATCGTAAACATTTCTAAAACCTGCCTAATCCATGCCATTGAAATTCACTATTAGAGCTGTGGCGTCCCTCGAAAGTGAGTCCCGAGTGATGCGCGGACGCAATGGCGCAACCAACTAACGTCGTCGTCACCGGCGCTCAACGCATTGCGTGCCCTCGGTCAAAACTGGTCGTCGGCTATTATTTGGCGCTTTCGGCGCCAGAAAAAAACCGAAAGAGCTTGGGAATTCCGGAGAGCGCAGTGCAAGAAACGAGTCAACATCGAGGCACAAGAGATGGCATACCGTACTCCGGCCCCGTGTGCGCGGTCGAGATTTCAAGCAAATACGATTATCTACCGGACACCCTCGACGTTGACGACGGCATGTCATCAAACGTGGAGCAGGTTCACGCCTGATTCCGGCAGTTCGCATCAACAAACTAGCACTGAGCTGCAGCAATTTCAAACGAAATGCCTCTCAAAGTGTACATATTGATCAGCGATCTTCTGATGTCTCCGAGAGCAATTCACGAGGATCACTCGGCGACAGACAAAGACGCCGTCTGGCGACTTTCCAGCGCGTGCCTTCCAAAATTGTCTCAAGGTCGGGGCAGCTGCCGTTCTCACCCACGGTCTCGCGCACAGTCTGGAAGTGCAGCACTGAAAAGCATGATTGCTCTTACCGAGGTCGTCGGTGTCAGTTGTGACGTCCATGTTATGCATGTGGTAGTCGATCATTAGTGGATTAGCTGACGATGAACGTACGCAGCGAGTCTGAACAAGAGCTGAATAGCTTTAGGTGAAGAATTAAGGCGATCAGGGTTAGCAGGATCTGAAATAAAAGACGTACGGTGCCTTGGCTGAAGTTTCGTCGACGACTCGGCCGCTCGTCGATGACCTCAGATGGTGTGGATTTGCCACCGCAGTTCGACACCTGGAAATCACCTCTCGTTAAACGAACATGTCAAAAGAAAGTGACTAAACTCTACCTTGTGCTCAATGAATGTACTGAAATGAGCGATCGGGAACTGGGCATGGCAATCGCCACAAAGCAAGAGATCGTAGCGATCATGAGGCGACGACGCTCCGCGAGACATCGGAGAGTCAGTCGCCTGAAGTGAGGTGCTGAGTTCTTCCGACGCCATCGGCGAGCCGAGATGACGTACCTTCATCTCCGTCAAGTCAACTTCTGCTGCGGACTCAACGCCGCTGTCTGATGACGCCATAGGCGTACTTCCTGAAAGGTAACAATGAGGATGGTTCAAAAGGATCAAATTGAGACTAAAGTACCGCTCTCTTTGAGCACTTCGTTATCGGCATCACAAGCGTTTTTCCGTCGACGTCTAGAGCCGTCTACAACCTTAAATCAGCAGAATTTTCTGAGAAAAATAAACTTACAGAGAGTGACGACAAACCTGTGACTTTGACCGGGAAATACAGCTCATCGAACGGATTCTCTCTTAATTTTTGTCTTGTGATTTTGTTTTTCCTTCAATGCAGTCAAAATTTGGCTTCAACAATATAGACAGTCAGTTAGCCCTCCAAAAAGCCTGAATTGGAAACATCGAGGAGTTTCGAGGGACCACAAAAGTCCAGTGATGAGCCAAACCTCTGCTATTTCATCGGTAACCGTTGGAGGGCAATTTCTCGTCGTGGGACTGCACAGCGATGGTGTGTTGAATGCCTGAAAAACCAAAAACCAGTACTGCATGTTACCATAGTGGGCAGCGAGAAGAGAAACGTCAAACAACCAACACGCAAGCCGTGATACAGAGGGAGCCGATTGGGAAGCTCTCAACACAAGAGGTGAAGTCAAAAATGGCAACCGCCTAGTACTATTTCAGTCTCTCATCATCGGACACCCCCGAATAAAAAGAAGAACAAAGGTGTGAGATAAGAGACTGGAGTCGAGGCGAAGTCGTATCAGAGAGGAGGCAGGCAGAAGTGAAATCGCCCGACGGCCTGTGGACATCACATGCGCTGATGTGCGGGACCACAGAACTTCCTATGTGCATAAATGGAAAGCCCTTGTAATGCATGTTTACAGCTGTCATACGGGGCAGAAACAACTACGAGTTATGGACAGTGGGAAAATCCCAGTAGCGGATCACAGGGATCGAGAGAGGCTTTCCTGGTTTCGAAGCTCAAAAGAATGACGACAACAAAAAGCACGCGACTGGCGTGAGCATGGAAGCCGGCCGAGTGCGGAAGTGTCCGGTGCGGAAGAAGACCGGTAGACACCGGACGGGAACCGGACCGTCCAAACAAAGTGAGACGAAATCCACACGAATGAAGAAGTGTCGCTTCCGGGAACGTGCAATGCGTGTGACGTCATTTGTGAAAGATGCTGAAAGTAGTGCTGCTGGAAGGTGGACAACTGAAGCAGATTGGAGAGTAGGAAGCCGAGGGAGGTAAGTGAGTTTGTTCGGGACGAGAACTGTCGAAAAAGAAGGCGGAGACTGAGGTGAAAGTGCTCGACCAGTGGGGTTGGGGTTGGGATATAATCACGTTGCGCGGCACACACACACATACACACGCAAAAAGCGCCAACCTGAACAGACCGGTCCTCGTCTTTCGCTTTCGCCCAGCCACCATTGAGTATTGCGTAACGCATACGTAGCGCAAAAAACGTAACGCAATGCTCATGCATCGAAAGCGAACTCCTTCCTCTCCCTCTGAATGGGTCTGCTTTGCCGAACAGAATCCGGCGGCATAGTCAAGTTTGCCCCCTTCAAAGGTCACTCACTCACTCATTCAAGGCAATGCCTCCAAAAAAGACGGAGAAGAAGAAGAAATTACAACCTTCGAGAGGCACTGAAGAAAGTAGAGGTGAAAGTAGATCAGAAAGAAATGGAAAGTGCTTGAGACAGGCATGAACGACGTTAAGAGGCTCTGTAAAAACGACGGAGTGGAGAAGGTCGCCGCAGAACTTCGACGACGAGCGGCAGTTTGAGAGAGCCTCTCAATCAAAGTTGCAGCAGCTCACTTTGACCATGGATGAGATCAGTATATTCGATAATTACATGCATTAATTATCTGCCTGATGGTTTTACGACTACACCTACAGCAGCTTCGTACTGAAGCTCTTCTCATTATCAATGGAGCACCACCAGACCCTATTAACTTTTTTTCTCATCTAATAATAGGATTGTACTGATGATATACACTTCTAACCAGCTTCTAGGAAAAAGCACGTGGTACTGGCGTGCATTTTGGGCTTCGAAAATGTTACGAGAGCAGAAACAATCTGCCGCTGTCCATGCAGTCATCGAGCTGATAACGGACTGATAGTGCCCCAGCATTTGTTGGGAACAGAGGTACGTAGACAAAGGAAACAACGCAGTAACACACCACACACGCGCCTACTCTCATCTCACAAAACGTGGCTCTATGACAAGCAAAACAGCCTGCCAGCTAAAGCTGCCATGAAATGGACCATTTGGCTTGACAGTGCGGAAATGGTCTGGAGACAGTCTATTTGCATTTCGTTTGGTCGTCATGACGTCACAAAAGAATCATGAATAAGCCAACGTCGCTCGGCTCGTACATTTTGCAATACAAACACATAGTGAGAGAGGGAGAGGAGGCGCCGGTAGGACGAACAGAGCGAGAGACAGAGCGTGATGATGCGTTGAACTGAGACGATAACAGTGTAGTCTGAAACACCCGTGATGGTCATCTCGGCCTAGTTGGCAGGCGAGCACGTAGCGAGGTTCGCCTGAACTCCACACTTTCACTCACCCACTCATCTTCTGCCAAAAAGAACGGGTTCTAAGTTTTCGCCTTCGATGGACCGGTTACGAAGCCGCGGCAAGCGGTTGCGCCATAGCCGTCATCGGTGGCGGCAAAGTCGCCAGCCGGAGTGATCCCCGCAACGAAACGAAATTGCAGTAGCTGTCAGGAATGCTATTCAGAAGGCAGGCATCACTCAGAGCAGTGACCTCCGCAAGATAGATATAAGCAAGAAACAAAGAGAAGCTGCTGGTGATTTGCCGTCCGCCATGTGCAGCAGCGATTTACAAGCACCAGAAGCGCAGCCGGCAGCCTATAACTCGACAGAGCACATCTTTAAGAAGTGGGCGTTATGTAGGAGCATTATCAAGCTGAGCTCATCATAATTAATGAGAGCCCTCCCAGGAAGTCATTCGCCCACATGCTAGTGGACAGTCGCGTTAAATGCGGTTAATTACTGTACAGGATCATTGCATAACAATTACGTAAAGAAACAAAAAAGGCGGCGCAATGAATTTGGGAGGTAAAAAGTTGTGGAATGGGAAAACGCGGAAGGGAATAAGGGATGAGCGGAGATGCGCTAAGAGCGCTTAGAGGACGAAGCAGTGAAAGCGAGACATTGAGAGGGAAAGTGTCCGGTTGGCGCGTAATTGCTACCGGACTGGTCCTCGTTACGTAACGACACAACGAGCGGATTACGGTAGAAATCGAACGAATACGACCATAATTCGCCGTCATCGATGAATGGTGGGGTGTATGGGACGATTTGATCTGAATATGCGGGAAAAATCGTGGTGCAGGGTGAGAATGCCAAGTAGACTGGGTAGGACCACCCACACTCGAACGGGGATAACCGTGAATACGAAAGCGCCTAAGAGAGATGCCTGCTCAATCAGGCCCTCTTCGAAGTTCTGGCTTTATTTTTAACCGCATTGACTTAGTGGACCACCCACAATGCAATATGAGGCTACACACAAATCACTGAACTACCATAGGTTTTAGAAGAACTGGGATTTCGATTTTTCGACAACCTCGATTCCTCTCCGGGGCAGGTGAAGTATATATGTGAAAGTTGTGAGTGAAAAATGAGAAAGCTCTATTATCCTTCCTATCTCGCCATCAGTTTTGGCATCTCTGGGGAACAGGGGGAAGATGGGAGGACCGATCAGACGAGGGAGTTTTTTTTCTAGATGGCGAGCGGTGCAGAAAGAGTAAAAGCTCGAATTGTGAGACGAATCATAGCGAAAAGAGGCCGAGAGGCAGCTGATGGTGACGAAGATGAGAGCGAAGGCGCATGCAGCAAACGCGACGAAGCGACCACGACCAAAGTTCATTATGCGTTTGGTCAGTACGCTGCGAAACAGATGGCACCCAAGCAATCGATGCTACTTGTAAACTCGGTTGTGTGTGTGGATCGGATCGGAGGCGAGGAAGAGTGTTCGCTGTTCGTTACCTTCCTACATGTCTCTCATTCACCATTGGGGAACCAGACCTGGATGCCATCGAGATGCCATGCGCACTAAGAAGTGAAATCAAAGAACGTTGATCTAGTGATGGCTGAAGCATGCGTCAGGTGGAGCGCCATCGCCGATGAGGTGGTTTTCACTAGCCAGGAAGCGTCGCATTATGCGCCGGGCGGCAAAAAGCGAAAGCGAAACTGGATACGCGACAGCACATACAATATAACACGCAGAAGTTGGTCGTCGACGGACAATACAACGCTCACACCGCTGCCGCCCACCAACTCGGCCGTGGACGGGATCGAGGGGTGATCAGATCAAGGAGCTCACAGCACTAACTGGACTGATTGTTTAGAACACGTGTGGGACGATCTTGACAAGAATCGTCCCCATAGAACCAGGATGTGAAGTAATTTAGTGGACTGAAGATATGCTCGAAAAGGAATGACAGCCAGATCGAAGAGCTGTTACCCAAGGACCTCGTTTGCCAGCGGGATCGGAGAACCCTGGTACTCATGCTCAAGGACGTTACGCGAAGGAGTCTAAAGCAAACCTACTACGATCTCATCTCAGAAAATACCTGCACGAAGATGATGCTGAACATCAAGATCCAATGGCGATAATTCAGATGCCGTTACTTCGCAAAATTTGTTCAAAATGGACTGCGGCTCCACATCTGGAGCACTAGCATTCCGGTTCGAGTACGACCACCAAGGAGGTAATTCTTCAAAGTGTCATAAAATTGAAAAGAAGTTGTTGGCTGCATTCAAAGTGAATTTGGAAGAAATTCGTAGAAGCATATATTCAGAGAATACAGCCAATGAAATAATGAAGGCATGGGAACTAGTGAGAACGAATTACAATGAACATCTGAACAAAACGCATGAGAGTAACTAATACAGACTTTGTGGAGGACCAGGTCTTTGGACGGTGTTGGACTACTCACATCAGTAAAGAATTCGAATAGACGTAGAAAGAAGGCTCAGAATTGTGACGAGCAGCCAGAAAAGTAAGGCAGTCATATTAGGGAAGGCGAGACGACGAGAGGAGCGGTCAGCACATCAGTCATTTCCCTGATAATTCGAACGGATCATGCAAAAAATAGCCGCTGTCGACTGGAACGCGCTTGTTGAGAGTAGAGAATGAATTTTCTGAAAACAACCAGATGCTTCGAATATGGTGTCCGAGGCGGAGTGGACGAAAAAGGATGAGTAGGATGAATCAACATGGAAGAAGAAGCAAGTGATAGCCTCCTCAAAGAGCTTCGTTGCGTGAAGGTTGACTACAGGGGAGTTGGCGGAAGATGATCAGAGAGGGAAAGTGAAAATCGCTGGGTCCACTCTCCCTGTATCGAAAGCGAAACTGGTCCCCGGACTGGGCACGGTTACGCCATCACAGCGAAATCGCCGAGTGAAAGTCGACGCGGACTTGTTGCGCCATACCCGTTTCGGCGAAAGGGAAAGTAAGCCAGCTCCATCACCTGTAGCTAGACATCGCAAAGCAGGCGCTTTGATCGCTGTGGAGAAAGGGAAAGGGATGCAGGAAGCCCCAGCTCTAGCCGTCGTCCTTGGAACACATCCCCACAGACACACACGCATCCAATAGCACGGCAGCAACGGGGTGCACCGCCGACCACGTCGCCGTCGCGTCTCAGGGCGCACACAGATGATGACAGGCAGCTGTGGCGAGACCGACTATGGACGTACCCCACCGAAAGGACTTTTTATGAGCACTACGCGAAGATACCTCATTGGAAGACGAAGGAGAATCATCTCGTTAAATGAGAGAGATTCAGGCGATGGTATGCTGGGATGTGTGTGTGTGCCTAGCGAGTGTATGTGGCCGTGACGGACGTGATGCACGCAGGCACCTGGTTCGACCTTCGTAACCCAAACCACCAGCGCCAAGAGTCTAGTTTCGTGGCTGTGTGCTGCTTTCTCAACGTCCAAGGTTTTTGCCATCAAAGAACGGCTTACAACATTGACATCGTGTTCAGCGACCGGTCGGTCGACTTACACCCGTGGCCTCTTGGATTCCGCTCCCGTGCCGAACGACGTCGTCAACGACGACTATGCTGCTGATGGAGCCGACGATGCAGATGAACTTCGTTAGCGAGCCGTTGTTGGGGCTCTGATTTGTGGCATGGCGCCGTGTTTTGGCGCATCTCCCGTCCATTAGATGTGTCACACGTCGGCAACAAAAGCAACATGACCAAAACCGGCCATCGAAAACAACGACGAGAAATAGTGCGAACGAACGAGAGTGCGGTAGATTTCAGAGGAAGTGCTAGCATGGTAGATGGAAAACGAGTAAAAAATCCTATTGGAAGACCCGACACAAACATAGTACGCAACCACGGACACATAATCATAAACTAGAACCACAGCCACGGTAGGAAACCGCACACTGACATCGTGTTCAGCCCACAGCTAGCAATGGATGCTCCAAAATTTCCCGTGATGGATAAATGACGAGGAACGCAGCGAAAAGAAAACACCTCGACATTGCCGAGACATCTCCATGCTGCAATAGGAAGTCTCTAATGGGAGCGACATCAAAGAGAACATGTCACAGCAGAGATAGGTTGCAGAAAAGCTGCCAGCGAATGATCAATTTGCGAGAAAATGGCTAAGAAGGACGGTCCGTGATATATTTAAGTCACAGAGGGGCGAAGGAGGTCTTCAGAATATGGCGGCGCGGTACTGCGCATCGAGTCTCAGCGATTCACACTGCACGACCAACGGTGTAGCAAGAGAACAGGTCTTGGACGCTCTGGGGCTGCACATAGAATAGGTTGTAAATTGACTTCTTTTTCGGGGTGGAAACATCTTACAACAAGACTTGTCCTCCTGTAATTCAGAACGACGTATTCGGCGAGAGTGGCGGTAAGTTGAAAAAGTGGAGCCCGGTATGGATGATGGGGAACATCCATCCATCCAGGCAATTTCTTGCCAGCCACTAGTGAACAGTGCGTGGCAACACGGTCTGAGCATGGTCGTGTATGGGGAAGATTGAAATGGGTTACAGCGGCCTTTTCCTAGTTGACCAGTGTCGGAGGAGCCCCGCACACACACATATCGCGACGGTTCAAGGCCATTAGCGGAAAACAACAAAAAACAGCGATTGTTCGATGAAAGGGCTACAACGAGCCGAGATTTTCAGAAATCAGATCTATTTCTTAAGGAATTTGGTATGGAACAAAGGACTGGGAAGTTCTTCTGTCTGGTTTTTCCCTTCACTTTCCCAAGGAGACATCAAAATTGGTTTGAAAAATAAGTGGTAAATATATCGAATTTGGATTAGTGCTGGAGAACAACCACAAACCACAGAGCTCGTTGCACCCTCCCCCGCCATCCGTCCACTAGCAAAGCCTTCGCTTCGCCTTTTTCTCCTCTTTTGCATAGCAACAGCGCTCGCTCTTGGCTACAACGCAGCGATTCATGGAGACATGCTAGCGAAAAGCCAGTAAAATCCTATTTGAGTGGGCAGAGGGGATCAGAAAGACTAACAAGCATTATGAGCTTCTATAGGTGGTTGGATGTGACGGATTTGATCAGGAACAAGACATGCTCCTAGGTAGCGAATTCACTACAACTCCTGAGAGGGTTGGCGCCCATTGAAGTGAGAAGATTAGTAAAAGAAAGTAATTTGCTTCAATTTTTTTCAGACGGGCAGCAGCGGTCATTCGCTACCGCTCATCGATTCCCGCCTGAAACATGCCTTACTATGTAGATAGCACTAATGGGACACTCTCATGCCGTCCCGCAAATCGCTGCCCGAGTACAACAACGAACTATAGTAGTAATGGCCTCAGAAGCCAAACTCGCCGACTATTCTGGCTGGAAAGGAAACTTGCCAGGTTTGAATGAATAATAGGTAAAGAGAGCCTTAAGAGATTGCCTTTGGTGATCAGATTCTGCTCCCGAACCACCATTTCTGTAATAGGAACCTGTGGAGCGGGAGGATGAACGTAGTGATGAGGCTGTACGGGTAGGGAGAGAGTAATGTGGTAGCAAGTGATGGGACGGGACGGTCGGCCACTGGCGATAGCGGGGATTATCAAAACGAGTTGCGCAATATACAAATGCGCCGTCGCGTTGAGAGTACAAGTAATCGGTGATGAATTCCACAACCGAAAATGGGAATCGGGACCCATCGACAGGTCCGACAGGGGGACAGCAATTACTCGTTGTTTAATCAGCCACTGTCCTTTTTGGTAAATGGGACAATGGCTGATCATTCTGGTAAATGGAATGAAGCCCGTTGTTGTAGCACAACACATACAAAGCATTTCGTGAGGAAAAGTTCTAAAAAAGATGATAAAACGGCAATCATTGATGCGCTTATGTTTGTATGAGCCATGCACATAAGCTACATCACAAATCGTGGACGTAATTGGAAGCGTACGCCACGGTTATAATGCGCGAAAAAGGATCAACCAAGGGTCATTTGCCGACTCTCATAAGCCAGTGAGCAGGCCGCTGATCTAACGACTTGAATGAGAGAACGGTATTTGACATCGAGAACCTGTGGCTTCCACTGGAATAAGGCAAGAGAGAACCTTTGATGTCCTGACAATGCTACTACCTTACTTTATTCTGCTCAAAGCTTTCAAATCTCAAAATCCTTGGAACTCTCACATGGAACACCACTTTCAAGAACTCGATCATGCTCAAGCTCATAAGCATTTTCAATCTGTCAGAAATTCAGCGAGTAAGCGCGACTGGAAAGCCATGAGAACATTATGATGTTGTGAAAATCAAATGAAAAGTAAATTTTAAAAAAACAAAAGTGAGGAATAGGAAAATAGGACGAAGTTCCTATATAGTTGTTACCCATATGAGCCAAGAACTGTTTTGAAGAATGTGGGGCTACTGGGAGGTTAGTAATCGTCGACATGGATATCAGAGACCATGTAAGGTTGAGGGGGTCTTCGTTGCAACCCTCGATTGATCCATCGATTAGACTGAAACTGTAGGCTGTTTTCATAAACGATGAAAAATCAAGCCAACAAGCACATCCACAAGCGATGCAGCACCATTAGCCGCAGTGTTGGATCGTTGAGCATTAAGCAATAGCCAAGTGAAGCATAGCTAATAAGCAGTATAAAGCAAAGTAAGCAAATGAGGTCTCCCATGGTGGACTGTATGCAAAGCTCAGAGGTCTGGGCAAAGAATGGGGAAAAAAACCCAGCAGAATACCAATCCATCAACGTTATGAAGGCAAAGTGGTATCATGCATTCACAGATTTTCGGGGTGAAAGCTTCAAATTTGAATTGGGCTCGGGAGTAGGTGACAACAGAACAACTTTTTTTTTGCTTCTAGAACTTCCCAATGAATTTCATACATTTCCTTCCGTATACGATGTCCACTTGCACACGCTTCAGCAATGACGAGATTGCTTATTCTGTCGATGGACGTGGGGAGTCTCTCACCTGGCATGTTTCTACGCTTCCTCCTGCTGCTCTCCTCGCTCTAGTCGTCGGTCCGAGCATTCTCATCTGTCGTCCAGCGCTGTTCACCCCTCCCTCCAGCCGCTCTATCTCGCCCTTTTCGCCTCCTTCCCTTCATTTCGTCATGGCGCGCAATCAATTCGCCGTTGGCCAGTTGTTTCCGCGAGAAATAACCACGGACTATACAAGAGGAAACGCCACTGGCAGCGTCACGCCAACGGAGGCGGCGGCGGCGACGACGACGACGACGGCGGCAGCGAAAGAGCCGGTGAATGCAATTATCAACCACTATAGGAGGGCTAGAAAAATCGTTCACAAAAAGTAATGAAAACACATAACAAAAAAGCGACGAAAGAATGGTTTGGCTGACAAACAATATGAAAGCCATTAGAGATAGAAAAGTGCTTAAAGAGATGCTCATCTGTCATGATAACTGCAATGAATAGCTATGACAAAGCCACCGTAATAGTAGATTCACGAAGTGCAGCTGTTCTGAATTGCACTTGGTAGCCACCAGACCGATGGCTTGACAAGGACAATGGTCAATGATACGACGTCAGACTGCCGGAAGAAGATGGCCGGCCGGAAGGTCCAGTGCACTTTGCTTGCTAAACATCCAGATGAACACTTTCAAAAGTCCAATCAATTCAATGGACGTCCAGCTGGCGTGGCGCTGCCTTTTTTTGAGTTTTTTGTGGAACTGGCCATTCCCTCCCCAGAAGGTCCAGTTTTTTTCATGACGGTTTCGGATGAAAAAAAAAGACTAGGGCCATAAAATGACGCAGAATGCATGACTTCACAACAGACGTCGTTTTTGTCGTCCTCACGGTTTCCAGCATTGATTTAGGGAAGGGTTCGTTCCCCGAACTGAATATGACCGTCGGAAGGGTTTCGAGCAATAGGCTCTTTCGAGCTCCAGTCGACGCTGTCAAACTGGAAGAACAGTTAGTTGATGTCTTAGAAACAGTGGAGGCTCCAGACCACTTCCCCAAAACCCTTGTCCCCTAATCCCCAATGTCACTCTGAAAACGACATTTCTATTAAAAACTTAATCTACAAGTTCCAAAACCTCACAATCAGTTTTACTTCAGGACATTCTGATTGGTCTGAAGAGATCCGACCGACTGAAGAATTGCTCAGATTGTGGTAGATGTTCGTTCCGAACTCCCATAGGAATGCAACTTGCTGACGATCGTCAGTGGCGTTGCCTCCTCGATAATTTCATTGTGAAAACGCCAGCAAATTTTGTAATTCACACAAATCGCGGCCGATTTGGTATGAAGCTGGGCTGGA
Source organism: Haemonchus contortus (assembly GCA_000469685.2). Classification (NCBI taxonomy): domain Eukaryota; kingdom Metazoa; phylum Nematoda; class Chromadorea; order Rhabditida; family Trichostrongylidae; genus Haemonchus; species Haemonchus contortus. The sequence continues at coordinate 29,471,000 of LS997566.1, read as the reverse complement.
CTGGAACATCCTGACGAAGGCTTCAGTGTATATATGTGTATGCGAAAGCGGCGCCGGCGCCGGCTGAACGAGAGCGGAGAGGCTGAGAAGGGGCGACGGCAGGGGGGGGGGGGGGGGGGGGCACTGCCGGGGAAAATACCCTCGAGCCAGCAGAAAAACAACAACAACGACGACATATCTGCACAGCAGACGCCTGCTGTTCTGACGACGACGTTAAGGAAAACAATACTCTCAGACAGCTTCTCTTCTGATACGCTTAGACAGCTTTCACTGACTAAAGCTTTCCAGAATCTTGGTGGACTAGTATAAAGAAGTGATCGCGGACTATCAAACTCTACATAGAAACTCACTTGGGTCCTTATAGTAGGGAATGGGGAAATACCCCTAGACGGCGAAGACCATTAGCTTAATAAAATGATATAATGGGTGGGAGTGGTGGAAGAGAAATGGCAGAGATAATAGGAAGTGGGAGAAGGGGAGCAAAGTCGGAGCAAAAGCCTATCAACTTATCATAAGGCAATAACGCCAGCCCATAGTTTTCCAATACGTTGGGTTGCCTCCACCATTATTTTGACCGAATGATGAAGAAGGCAAGGTGGATCACTTTCTGGACTGAGCCAGGCTTGGTGCACTTCCCTGGAAACTTCCTTTCCCCTCCCAAAACGCTAGAAATCAACTGAATAAGTACTTGGCCACGGTGGTAGCTGTTCAAACAATCTAACGCTACTTTGTGCCAAGCTGCTTTGGAAGGTCTATTATCAATGAGCTTCCTGGGCGCTGAGCCCCCTCTACTCATCGTATTAACAAAACTACAAACAACATGATCGCTTTACATATACATTCAACAGAGGCTATTGGAATAACACTCTGATGGGCTAATCATACGAATTGATCGAAGAGAGCTAGTATGATGTAGAAATAAACGTTCAGAAGTGGTGGAAAACAATAACGCAAAAATATGGTAGCGGGCATAAAAACGAGGAAAAGACAGCATCACAGAATCAGCTGAGCCTACTGCGAAGACTGCACCCACAAGTGCTCGTCAGCTACTCTGCTCCTAATTTGTTCTCTCGGGGAAAAATCGCTGGCCCCAGTCACCAGAGGGGGCGCATGTGCTGCCACAGCGTAGTGTATACGGCAAGAGGGGAAGGCGACCAGAGAGAGGGAGGCCGAGAGAGTGCCCGAGATGAAAAGAAAACAACAACGAACCAACCAAGCCATCACACACACACACACACACATAACGCAGTAAGGATATATAGCGTGGGACAAAAATAGAGGCTATAGCTTTCTGTTAGTCCCTCAAGTGTATCCACATCAGACTTCATCATATTCACAAGCATTTAGCTCCTATTTCAGCGTTGACGCTCAAATTGCAACGCATTTATGAGTTTCATGAAGGCTACCATGATCCAACTCACATGGGATCCTTTTAGTTCAATGCTGGCATGGAAAATGTAAAAGTAATGAGAAAAACCGATTCGTAGAAGAAGGACGATTTCAGATCGGCCACTCGAAGCCCATAAATTGTTGCGAAAGCATCAGGATGGGCGTGTGTACGACTAAAGGGCTGGCATTTCAGATGTCTACCCTTCCAAGAAAATAGCCAGCCGGAGGGTGGCGCGGTGGTAAAAATGGTTATGGTCGACTAACCAGCACATCTGATTGGCTTGAGCTCCTTCAAAAGGCAAAAAAGAAGGAAAATGAACCAAAAACTCCCACACGTGACGATACTAACGACGGAAGACGTTCCGTGAACATTTTCCGCACTAATCAGAGAATCACAGGGTTAGATAGGTGAGGTTGATTCTTTGTATGAACCTGGACCTGATTCGTACTTTGTCAATTTTGGCTTACTTTTTCCGCAGAGACTGCCAACACCGTTTTCCGAGGGCACTAGGGTTGGATAGGGACCGTGTGAGCCATTCCTTCGAGACACGGAAGTGTTCCACGGTGAAGAGGGGTACAGTAATGCGTCAACATTGTTATTGGACATCAGTGGGGATTTAGGAGATACTCTAAGGCGATTTTCGAGATTGAACTAGAGCTGTTTGTCCACGCAATAATGCGACCAGATTAACAGCGGGCACAGAGAGTCACTTGTAGAAGATAAAAAACAGCAAAAAAAAAGAAGACAGAAAAAATGATTTTTTTCTCGCCGCACTAGATAAAAACTATTCAAATGATGGCCGCCTAGCCTTTCGTTATGTGTATATAGTGGGGAGAGCTGGAGGTTTTGGCTGGTGTTGCAGTATCGAAATAAGGCGCTGAAATTCGAGATATGCAGGGGCCGAGGGCCGCCGTGTTCGAAAAGAGCCCGCTGGACGAAATGGGAGAAGAGCAAAAATTACGTTCATACGTAGAGGCATCAGAATTCAAAGGTCGAAAGTCAGGGGATAGGATTACCGTAGTCGAATCTTTAGAGAGAAGTACGTTAGGAAAGCTAAGCAGAAGCTCGTTACGAGAATGTTTTGAGCGTGAGCTGTTACTCGTTACCTTCACAATTATAAAGTAAACTTGAGGAGCAGGTGAAGTAGAAATCACAATTTCCCACTTCAGTAATGCCATTTTGTCACATATATACTCAGGCGTCCCTACAACTTGAGATGAATTTTTGAGGGGGTATACACCTCTCCTGATGTGGTAATTCGCTGGGGGTAAACGTTCAGCCCCGAGACCGATACTTAGGTGGTAAGTACTCAGGAGAGAGACGAAGCAGGAGAAAAAATGGTCGAAACAATTCGAATTCGAGAGTGGCTGGGGGACACCATTTCTCCGCCTTCCTCATAGCTCTGCCGAAAACACTGTCCACAATGAATGTAGAGGCAGGGACACCTGACGAGCCTCTCCTAGGAAAGTGTCTCCCTCCTTAACTGATAAACATTCCAGGAAAGTAGTTTTTCTCCAGAGGTGCCCAGCACGATATCAGGAAATTAAGCCCATCCAACCAAGGTGGACGGCCATCAAGGAAGAAAGCGAGGGATCCCGGAGACGTAAGAAGATCTTTTTGATAACATCACATCATTACTGAAATGGATATATTCGGCAGATCATGCCAGCGTGGGTTGAATTTGCATTTCTCCTGGATTGGGCCCTCCCAGGCAGGAGACCTTGGCCCTCCGTTCCTAGCCGTTTTTGTAACTGCAATTGACCAAGTTGATTTTATCTGTAAGCAAAAGACCAAACCTTCTCTCTCTAACGCATACGGGCAGTTACAATACGAGCGCAATCCCTAAACGCTGTGGAATGGTACTAGGGGTGGGGGTTGGAGGGGGGGGGCAAAAGGGCAGACATCTGAGTTCGGTTCGACAAAAAGGAGGTCTATTATGTGAAACAGTTGATCTCTAAGGATCGAGTGATGTCGCTGTCCCAACAACCACTACTGGCTCGTCCACTGGTTTTATGGGCTAGTTTATAATACTCTTTAGAAAGGGTATCCTATGAGAATCGCTACCTTGACAGCACGCAATACCCTTCATTTTTTCGATCAAGGAAATTTTGAAGGCATAAAACACCACCTTCCCATTTGACAACGTAATTATCGCGACGGGAAGCGGAAGATTGCCTTGAACCGGCTTACTGGAGTTCGACCGAAATCTGAGGATGGGGACGAGCACCCCGAAGATGACAGCGCTGGACGGCTCGCCTACATAAAAATCATACAACACAACAGGCGTCGTTTGCGACGCTTGATGCCCATCGGCTGGTGCTCGCCAAAGGGCGTGCTATTTCGTCGACTGCCTGCCATCGGAGCGATGAGATCCACAAAACAACGTCGGCGCACAGCTGGCGCACGTACGCAACGCAAACCACTGCGACCAGCGACGGCGTTACGGTAGCGGAACTGGATTCGCGTAAAAGCGGTGCGCAGGATACGGTAGAGGTGGGAACTGGCGCTACAGGTAGAGGATCCTGCGTAAATGGCACAGGAAACAGAGAAATGTGGTGCAGAGCGAGAATAGGGGGCTCAAAATGCTCGGGTGAGTTTGAGCAGGCAGACGATGTGGAATGGAAGTGGACGAGGTAGTTCGTTCACATGCTCACTCACACGTACACACATTGCGCTAGCCCCGGCAGCATTTTGTTGAGTATGCATGTGGGGATGTCTGCGTGTATGACCCTTAGTGTGCTACGAGAGTGTAGAGAAGCCAGACACACGGGTGCCAGCAAAACGTGGGAAAACACAAATAGCAACTATGGCGGGCGGGCGGGCGGGCTGCCGGCCGGCCGGCTGACAGCATTCCCAGCGACCACCCAGGCCCTGCTGTGTGGGGGTGTGGTACTCATTCAGGTACTACTAGCAACATCGCTAGCCATGGCTTAACTCATTCCTAGTGGCGTAAGGAACCACCGGTTCTAGGGCATTGAAATGCCCCATCCCTGATCCCAAAATCGGCTGTTGAACCTCTCAGGGTCCGAACTTGTCGAAGCTGTCAATAAACTCCTGTCATCATTTCGTTCGGCACCAATTTAATCAGCTGACTCGAGGAGGGCCGGGTTGGCATGTGGCCATACGCTTGCTCTGCGTATCCATGGTTCTCATGGTGCCTTCTGCTATCGGCCACGCATCATCTATCAGACCTCGCTCTATCCGTCTTTATGGACAACTATCCCTCTAAGCCTTCCCACACAAGCATGAACAATAATAAGCGAAATAAGAAAAGATGGTCGATCCAAAGCCAACGACGACGACAAGCCACTTCATGGACGACACAAAAATTGTGTGCTTGGAATGTGCCACTTTGAGTTATCCATCCCCAGTGGACATAGCTGAAACAGCTGCTTACTAAAAAGAAACGTAGAACGCAGTAATATATACAGGAGCAATGTTTCATGGAAATGCACCAACAGACCTTTTTCTCGGTATTGTCCCTGAACCCTCTTGTCATATGCTCCGGGCAAGGTCCACAAAGAGGAGCATAAAAGCTGCTTTCAACGGGTCGCCCCTACAGATTAGCCCAATACGTAGCCCTGAGCCTCTAGAAAATATCTAAGAGGCATTATCAGTGCACAGCACCCCACGGATGTTCCGCTAGGGACGATAGGTTTGCATGAGCCATGTAAGTTGGGCCATTAGTGGCTCTGAAAGCTTAACAGTTACAGGAGCAATGTTTCATGGGGGGTGCACTTATCAGTTGGTTTTCTCGGTATCGCCCCTGAATCCTCTTGTCATATGCTCAGTGTAAGGTCCACGAAGGTGAGCATAAAAGCTGGCTTCAACGGGTCGTCCCTACAGATTAGCCCAATCCAATACGTAGCCCGGAGCCTCTGGAAAGCATCTACGAGGCATTATCAGTGCACAGCACTTCACATAAGTTTTGCTAGGACGATAGGCTTGTTTGAGCTTTGTAGGTTAAGCCATGAATGGCTCAAAAAGCTTAGCAGGTGGACGTGTACTAAAAAGACGTGGAGAAGAGGACTTATCTGCCTTTCCGCCGGTCGACACATTCTCGAAAACCCTTTCTACTCCACCTAGTTTCGGGAATTCAGAGCCTTCTGCGAGTCCAACAGGCCGATTCTCTAGTCATCTGTCCACATACATATTTATGTATGCATGCAACGTCATAACTGTTTAAAATATTCGATATTATGATGGCTATTTCGTTGTTTGTAGGTCTTCTTGAAAGGGAATCATTATTCCAGAAATATCGCCTTCCTGTGGAGCATTTCAAGGGCTCTATACAACAGCAATACTCCCATCTTTTCTTTTGACTGAGCTGGAGGCAAACTCGACGTCCTATCTAAGCCCTTTTTCGAGGGAACAGCATCCTTTGGGCTGTCCTTGGGGGTCACAGGTTATGGGGCTCATGGGTTCATTCTAGGGAGGAATTTCAGAAACCAGTCTTGCCATGAACTGTTCCTTCAAACGATTGGGTACAGTCACCACTCTATCCATTTCTTGTATTCGTTCCCCATACTAACAATAGAGTCTTGGTGATTCATTCATTTCAGTGGAAGCAAAAAGAACCATGAAAGCTTTTTGTTTGTGGAAAGGAGATTTGTTGGAAACTATGAGAGCAGAGTGTAAAAGGCCGTATGGCCAGCGACTAGGAAGCATGAAAACGAAAGAAAAAGTGTGATAATGCAAACTCTGCTCAACTGCCGCTGAAGTCGTCAGTGAAAGAACAGAGCAGACGATATATGAGACCCCAATGTTCCTTGTTTGTAAAATCTTAGTTTTTTTTTCTGAAGATGGGGCATGGAATGACGTCTCAGCCTCTATTTGCATTTGTCAAGTCTCTGATAACCGAAGGCTTGGTTTCCTGTCACAAAGATATTGTGGGATGAGCACTCAGGAACAATAACCATCGACCCCCCCCCCCCCTCTTCCCCCTCAAGTGGGGAGGGGGGGGGGCAGTTGATTGAAAAGGGGTCCAATCAGCGATTATTCACAAGCGTATGGAAAGTATAAAACGGACCAGTGCTAGCCCTTTTGGCCAGAAAATCGCTCTCCAGGGATCCCAGTGAAGATGACAATTCTCTTCTGGGACGGGTTGTGGAACACTCAGTGGATAACCATACCACTTCTTTAGTTCAATTGCTCACGCCGCCCACAGAAGGACGGATTGCACCTGAGCGTCCTATGTAGGGACCATTTTTCTCTCCGACCTTTTCCATAAATATTTCCTTTTATTATCCTTCTTTCACTAAGCAAAACGCTGCTCCTCGATGTGTCGTTCCATGAATTAGAAAGGAATGTGATTCTTTCCCACAACGACGACTACACGTAATCATTTAGACCTGACCATGGGCCAATACTAAGGAATCCAAAGCCCCACACCGAACGTCTTAAGAGAAACGAAGCGCTAAAGAGTTGAACAAAACCTGCATCAACGGTTTGAGCCCATTCAACTTGTAACTGCTCAAGGCTTGATACAAAACCACAGTAAATAAAAACCCGAAAAAGCACAGGAACAGGTGGGATAGTGTTCCAAAATAGAATAGTTCGAATAGTAGATATTCCGAGTCAGAGGAGAATAAAAGTTGACAAATGAGAATCAAAATAAACTATTCGAAAAGATGGTTTAGCACGAGTTTTGAGCCGGTCATCACCAGTTCGAAGGTGAGATCAATAATCGGAGAAGCTGCCTGGAGACGGCGATAAGAGCATGATGGCGTCAGCACATAACAATGGAAACAGAAAACGGTCAGCAGTGACGAGTCGGTCGGCGTCAAACTCGAACGCAAAAAGCGAATAGCAAAGAGTCACCATGGGTGAACAATCTCTTCGATCAGCTGGGGAAGGGACACACATGAATGTATACCTTCAGTTCTGGCACATGATGGATTCACAATTTCTTTTAGAAGGAACTTTCCTTGTTCATTCAACATGTGTAATCAACATGGTCTTTAAAAGGCACAAACCACGATAATTTTGGGGTAGCTAATTAACGGCGAACAGAGGAAGTGATAATCCTATATAATGCAAAAATGGCAAAGAAAACGCGAAAATCGGTGTGCAAGAGAAATATGAGGTCCAAAAAAGTGGTAAAATCGGTGGTTGGACGAGAATATAACGGCAAAAGTTGCATGAAAGGGGTATTCGGACGTGCTATTCAAATGTGCACGCCATTGCATACAGCTGGCTGCAGTAAGTTGTCTATGCGCAATGTTTAGGTCCCGGTGCGAATGGTGCAACCTCTACTGCTTTCGCAACGCCTTGAGATCTCGTTCCCTTTGAATGTGTACGTCGGCTGAGCTGGTTTCGGGACCCTTACTACGTACCAACTTGGCCGCTTTTCGACCCGAAAGAGTTCTTTGTGCTTTCTCGAAGACCACAGGTTTACCCTGAAGAGAAGTTTTGGAAACCATTTCTGTCGTGTACTGTGCCTTTAAACAGAAGTAAAGTTGGCTGCCTGATAGCACTGGCTTTATATGAACATCGTTTCAGATTTTTAGAATAGGTTTCGGGAGCAAAGGATTCACTGGGTATCTATCCATAATTAGAGAGTTGTTGGCATCCGTTCAGGCTGATCAAGAAACTTTCGATTGTAGTCGAACGAAAGTCTTTCGAACGCGCATTTCCTTGGTAAGTCAAAAGTGGTTAGGTTAGAGGAACAGTTGACGAAGCATTTGTTGTGAGTAGTTCATCCGTAGTGAAAAAAGCAAGTATATTCAAAGATTTCGAGAAAAATAAGGCTCCCGAAAAAAAGTGAAAATTGAGCTTGGACGAGATCACTATGACGGAAATAACATAGAAGACGTATTCAGACGAGATTTCAGTTGATGCAATTGCGCAAAGAGCTGACTACATCAAGCCAGATCTGTACAGAACTGCCCTCCACTGTCGCTATGGGCTATGACAAGTCGTTTGAACTTCCTATATGGGTTCCCTCGTGATTGGTGCAGCCTCTATAGTGTCGGTGTAACTCGCGAGTACACACTGGGCAATCTGTAAGCCTTTAGCGCCCTATCTAGACCGTTTTTCGACGTGACAGGGTCACATATGGTATACGAGTGGGCTCAAAATTTACCCTAGAGGGTCATCTCATTAGCCACTTTCATAGAGAACTGTGCCTCTAAGCTTACAACATCCAAACATTTCAACAGTGCCTCCTTGGAACCCAAAGGCTTGTTCAGTGTATATGATGGCTTTGCAGGGTATATGAGGCTTTGCTGCTCTGTCTTTTTCATCTGTACAGGAACTGTTTTTACCAGCAATTCTCCTTTCCATTTTTACTGACTATTCTATGTCTGTTGCTGGAGTTCTGTGAGTCCCGAGTACTGAAGCCTCTGCAATCAATTTCTGCGTTTGCTCTAGAACTGTTTTCTCGCTTCTTCCTAGGTAGTTTTTGTAATCAACTACCTCATAGTATTGGTCCAGCTGGAACTCAAGGTTCGACAGTTCAAGTAGACAGTGGGCTGCTTGAAAATCATGAAGCTGTGATGTGTAACAGACATAGTACCTGTTTTTGATTTTGCTTACCTGATTATTGAGCCAATCGCCGGAGGATTAGTGAAGCTTGCAGAATGATCTTATTTTCTTGGTGTTATCTCTTCTGATGAGCTGCTCTATTCCTTTCATAGCTGGACTCATTCTGGCTGCAAGTGTCATAACTGTCTGAAAAAATTTGTTGGTTTGCAAAGGGGACTGAGCGCTTTAGGTCTACATGGGGAAGCCTAAAAAAGGCAAGTGATCGGGTCAATCGCCATTTCTTGTCAACATCCAACCAAACAACCTCTTATCAGCACATTTCCTAGGTTTGGTCCTCTTGATCGACTGATTGTTTTTTGTTTTTTTGCATTTTGTTTATTTTTTTTTCTGTAAATCTTTGAATGCGACGGAAATCAATGAGAGGAGAGAAGTCCTAACAGCGGATTGCGCGGTGAAGGGAACCGTACCCATCAGAAGCGAAGAGATTATAAGCGCGCAACTCCATTTGTTCCATTTGTAAGCAGATTCCTTCGTGAATGCGCACGTGTCACGAGATCAGATGCCAAAGTTGTCATTATACTTATGCGTGCTATGAAATGTAGTAGAGAGAGTGGTGAAGTGGAAAGTAGTGGACTATAACACGCACGGTAAGCGGATAAAATCCCGAGTATATTCCCAATGCAAACAAGCTTGCTACAGGGTTCGTCTGAGAGGATAAAAGGACTGATTTGCACCTTGGCTGACCACCTCTGGTGACTGTAAAGATCACATAGGAATTCAAATTTCATCATGATCTTGAATGGATGTTGAATGCGGTGGCTCATCCTAGAAAAGGGTTGATTGACTTGAAAAGGTCCTCCTTTGAAATGTAGTAGGTCGGGTGCACATCAGTTCTGTAATCGCTGCTAGGAGGGACACCTGTTGTAAGCTGGTTGAAATCTGTACATGTAACCATCGTAGTGTAAATGAAATCATTAGAGGCCACCACCTCGATGAAAAGTTCATGAACGTTCAAGGCATGGCGCGCCCTAGAATAAGACTAGCAATGCATCAAACAATTTTTCAATTTAATCAAAATGATTTTTTTTCGACAAATCCATCTCACTAATGAGCCTCGGGATTAATAAAAATGAAATGAAGTATCGGAGTCATCGCAAAACGAAGTCTCACAATTCTTTTCTATCTTTCTAATTACTATGATGTGAGACCCTTTCGAAGCCTGGCGATTTCAGGATCGTGATATTTTTTGCATGGCAGACCTGCTGCATGCATGAGGCACTCTTTGAAAGTTATGATTGTGAAGGTGGTGTAGTGACAGTTGGTGCAGTTACAACCGCATGGTCCGGAGATCGGGGTCGACCGAGAGTTCCAGCCTCTTACCCAGTCAGTCAACCTAGACTAGCCTCGTCTGGGTGGATATGAGCACTAAGTTATACATAGGCTGGTGACGGCAAAGCATTACGTAGGCCATATACTGATTCGTAAGACCAAGACCTCTGAATGGAAGTTGAATGCGGGGCTCATCCACAACAGGGATGGATTGACTTGAAGGGATTTTATCCCTTCTGATATCATGATTATGTAGAGGATACTTCCTTGAATGTCCTGCTCGATACTACTTATAGCGACCATCAGTAGGAGTGTTCAAGAGTCAACCGGGATTGACTGTGCTCTTTGAGAACTGGCCGGCGCTCCTGTTAGTAAGCGATAGCTCCTAATTCACTGTCGCTCTCTGAAAAATTGTTTCGCCAGCAAAGCTGCCAAAGTGTGGAAGTCGAGCCATTTTTGAACTCTTCATCAGAGAGTTCATCAATTGGAGACCCAGAAAAGCTCCTGTGATCGAAGTCGGTTTCGTTGGATTGAGATAAGATTCCGCTGCTGTACCTTGGTGTTTTAAAAGCGTTGCCTTACTGCTATTCATATTTGTAATGCTCAGAAGCAATTTCTTGTAAGCTACCCAAGTGCTATGATAATAAGCTTCATAATAAGACACATAGGCAATTGGCCGGAAAGAATGCACGCGTATGTCCCAAAGACTGCAAATATTTTAGCTCGTTGAGGTCAGCAACGTCGAACTCACAAACGGTACAAAAACACAAAAGTGCTCAATATGTCTCGGCAGTACTTTCAAATTTCCAATGAGCTTCCTATCATCTACCTCTTATCGACGGCAAGAATCAGAAAAAGACCTGAAAAAGTGGCTTATTCGCATTTATTAAAAATTCCTTCCGTGCTTTAAAGATCATGCTTCATAGCTTCATCACAACCGTGAGAGAGATTGTTTTCACGTATAGAGTAACCGAAACGGAATCCAATAGACGTCAATGTTCCCCTTAGGAACCATCTGATTATGCAACACTACGAGTCAGTTCCACAATCAACGGGCTGATCCGCAATAGTAGTGATATTATTGCATAAGGACAGCAAAGTAACATCATTGGCTACTACGTGTAGCGTGGCTACACTTCGCGGTGGGAGTGAGGTGAGCTTACCTTTCGGATTTTGGACATTTTTCGTGCATTCCTGATAGAACGTCAGAAACGCTAGAGCGGAGGAGGCGCTTGGTGGGGTAGTGTGCAATCAAAGAGCTTTGAGCCATTTTCAGGCCTTTGAAAACGACGAGTCCGTTGAAACGTTGGCCATAATAAAGATTTCCACCTAACAACCTCGAGTCAGAAGCAAAGTTAACATGTTCAAGAACATCTGGTCAGCTTTTCGGTCCTTCTTTTCTCAAGGAATGGTTACATCAAAATTCTATAGCTTATGGGACTGGTCCATTGAGCTCAAGAAGATGATGAAAAATGATCTGTGTCCAAAAAAGCGAGGTGTATATCGCACAACCCTTCTCGGTCGGGGTAGGGGAAGGTTCGTAAACGATTCTTGGAAATGGAAACTTCAGGGCACGAGACTCGTACTACGGACGACCCGAGTAATTGAGGGATCGTGGTAGAATATACTTTTCTCGAGCATATGGGTTATCAACAGTTATCATCGTTTCGTATGTAGGTTGACTTCGACGGGGAGTATCAGCGAAATATACGACCAGCTGGACTTCAATAGGCACTGATGTTCGCTTGGTGTAGCGCAAGTGCTACCGCAGGGTACCGTACAGCGTAATGTCGTCCTTGAATACGGTAGAGGCGAACATACTGAGTGAGATTTTAGTTTGAAAAAGAATGCAGCCTTCCTCATTTATTCTCAAGGTGGACAGAACGAGCTTGTTTTTTTTTCAAAAAAGCGAGGTCTTACAATTCGGAGTTTCCTTTAAGGAATCTCAACATCCAAACACAGTGCTCGAGCCCTGCACCCTTTCGGGTTGGTCAGTCGGTATCAAATTCGTCGGAAGGACTGCAGGGCTCGGGCTCGTGTAGCAAGTACGGGCTTGTACATTGGTTGATGACTGCAGTTTTTAAAATCATCTACGCATTTAAACAGCCCTGCAATTGTGGATAAAAGTGAATTCTTCTCATTTTGTTTCGCCTTCCTTTGTCTTTACGGTGAATTAGTAACTGTCAAAAAAGGGCAGCAAGTTTAACAATAAATTTTAAACTAATTGGTCATTAGGTTACGGAGCTAATACTTATTTATTTTACAATATGCAGTTATTGGAAGATATACACATTGTTAAATTAAATAATATCACATTATCTGAAAAGTGAACTAAGCTCGTCGAGAAATTCGAGGAGTATACCATCGATCGAGCACTCACACTTCATAATTTAAATAGGAAATAATTACATGTAACGATGAACAATCGCAGCAACAGACGATAGAACGATTTTGGTGTTCAGCACATCTACTCGTCTGCTTTCTGTACTCTTTGAGTAAATCTGCGAACGAGCGGGGTCGATGGTACGGGAGCACTTCGAGAACTGTAAGACAGTTATTACTGTAATCCATAAAAGTAAAAAATGAAAGCCTACTGTAAGGCAGATGTTTCAGTGACGTATCCTTGCGAGGTCTCTCCGGCTGATTTGACTCCTAACTCGTCGCTGAGCAATTTTTCGATCTTTGACAGAAGTTTCCTGTAAGGAGAACACTCTCAACATTCGGGTGCGTTATATTGTGATCGAGGCATCGAACCCTCGGCAAACAATCCATAGTTTCTGCCCCCTGGCTGCCACTGGTATCTTATTCCCCACTGACCTATATCCATCTACAACTTTGATTGAATTATATATTAAAGATCATTCTGTGAGACTGCAAATCGTTCTTTTCTAGGGCATCGTATCCTCGCGAAATATGGTTGTACCAACTTTCCGCTCCCTTTTTTCCTCATTCATTTGAATCAAAAATTACCTTAGAAGACAGGGTGAAGGACCACACTTCCGAGTGTCGGATGGCTGTGCTCTCGCACATAACTGTGTGAATATTTGCCATTTGAATTCCTATTCCGTACACTACACTTATTGGGATTCACATCGGCTTTACATCGATATCCCGCTCTATAGTAAGCAAACAGGTTACTAAACACATTGGGCTACAACGCTCTTTCAAAATAGTGGCGATGAGGCGAGTGTGTCACAAAAAAATGCAAAGTGGCATGAAAAACCGTGTGGTCCGCGACAACACCTATGTACACTGCGCTGCGTAATTGTGGTTCCATTCAACAAAACAGGTTACTTAACCATAGGCGTAACAACATAACACTTTATTTACCAGTTTACTACTGAAATTCTATCTTTCCGGTTACCCTTTAAAACTCGACGGTCGCTCATGCTCCCGTCGAGGTTCCAAGTAACGGTTCGTCAACATGGTCGCGTCCACGTTTCGACGATGGCCTTTTTGAGGTCATAGACGTACTGAAAGGCACAATGGGCGAAGATACTGCAGACACATTAAAACCCAAACGTTTATCCCATCTGGCTAAGATCGACGCTTCTTGCCAGCGTGGACGCAAGGGTTGAAGAAAGCCCAGAAGCCGAAGTGAATTGCATTGCATGAAAATGAACTTTTCATCCCGATTTCGCCTTCAGATAAGTAGAAGACCGTGACCTCGATTTCAGAGCCCGGTTGAAGTAACTGCTGCTCAAAATTTTTCACGTAGACTTCCGACTTGAGAATTAGAGCTCCTTATAACCTGGAGTCCTGTCAGCGAAACTGATTGCCACCCAAACCTTTTAGTGTACTTGCCATACTTAAGCTCGGGAGAGATTTTTTGAGAACTTTCTCCCTTCGCGATCCTTCAAGAAATTTCTGAGTGGAAATATAATTACTCGACCAAGCGTGCATTTAGCCATAGGGAGTTCCTGCGAACCAAGTAGAAGCCATTGATGGGTAAACAAGGTGAGCAGTAGCTTTAAGATCGGCTAATACTCTCCTGTCTCGACTTTCTGTAAATTGGTAACCCTTTTCTTTTTTGCTATGCTAAATGTATTATCGAGTTATGTATGCCAATGAGGAGCTCATCCCGAGTGACCGCTGTGGATATCGCTAAAGAGAAGCGGCAGGACATCGATCAGCATCAATCATCAGAAGAAAACCCATCTCAAAAGAGTGAATTACTACACAGCGCTGACGTCATTTGATTGACGGTACTGGACATTTTCCGAAAAATGCTAAGGTAATCGTTCTCTTACTTATGTACGAGTGCAAGAAATAAATAGATAGCTATTTGAGACGAAACGATTCTCATTTCACGCTCAAATCGTTGTGAATGCTAATTTGTAGGGATTTTCTGAGAAGATGTCGAGGGAATACTACCGACTAGTATCTGGTAGTTCTGCTGCTGATTCCCATCTGGTAACAGTATAGATCCATTAACTCAAACTAGCAAGTAGAAATGAAAATGCTTTTGAACATCACTTTTTCATGAAGAGTATGCCTACCCTAATTGTTCTAGTTGTTACTTTTCAGTATAGAATATTACATCGTACAAATCCCTTTGTTAAACTCTACGGAAGGTTGCATTGAAAATCTGAAAAACCAGTTATGATATCCCCGATTATTTGGAGGTGGAAAGCGAGCTGAACTCAATCCCTCTGCGCATCTGTTTCAACAAATCACTTCTGATGGACTTTACGACTGCTTCATTGCTAGACGACCTGCTGTTCCAGGTGAAAAGTATAGAAGCTCAGAAAGCGATTATTTCGTTTCCTGACAAGTTGCTATGGAGGCAACATCCATTGCTGTAATCTGAATGTATTGCACTTATCTCAGTGTGATTAGTTTCAACGGGATACCGCATAAAGGAACTTACGATAGTCATAGGTAACTAAAGTGAGGGATCCCAGCAGAAAAAGGTTGTTCTTAGTACGACGAAATCCAGGATGATCGTTTCAGACAGGCCATCTAGTACGATAGCTATTTCAATTACAAAGACTCATTTCCACCGCTCTTTTTCATTAGTTTCGTTCTCAGCACATGAAAAAGTAGTGCTCACATAATTTTGTTGCTTCGCTGCTCTTGATAGGGCGAATAAAGGGGTATCAGGAAGCGTGCTGTCACACCTACGTGCAGGGATTCAAATTTGGGTGGGATCGCTGCAAAATTATTAGATTCTACTTTTGTTCCTCGATTTAAGCGAGACCAAAAAAGGTGAGCAATGGAAATTGTGTGAGGCCAAAATTTTCACATAGCTTGAAATTCGGGATTATATTCGCCAACTACTTTGATTCGAATGAATATTCTAGTCTCCAATTATCTTTACGTGATTCAAGAAGACTCTCTTGCGCCCAAGCCAGTACGCTCGTTTTCCACGTCCAGCATCGATAGAACTACCAAAAAAGCGTACTAGGTATGCATGAGCATGCACTGGCATTGGTCCTCCGACGCTTGGATGACTAGTGATACATCCTCAGTTCATAACGCTAGTCGAATAGTTTTCTAATTACTAGGTTGATGCATAATTACTGCGGATTTTTTTCAGCAAATTTTACTTGAAGAAACGATAGAATTATCTAGAAAAGACATGTTTAAATAATTGCTCCGGAACATATCGACCATCTACGTCAAGCACTGCTTCCCATTTGCTGGCGGTCGGATCCCATAGGCGAAGAAGCTTCGATTCTTGGAGGCGATCACGCCTTGACGTTGGCCATCAAGCCATCCACTTCGTCGAAAGTTGTGTTCGTTAACCAATTTTTCAACGGACGATGAACGCGCGATAATTCATAGGTATCTTTGTTGGGGAATAGGGCGACCATAGAAGCGAATTTCAATCTTTATTCGGCTTTGGCTGACTGTTCCATCGTCGAGAAGTTCGTTGAGATCACGTTATGAGTGTGCCGCCTTCCAACATTTTTCGAAGTAATAAAGCATAATTTGGCGTGTATGAAGATGGCTTTCTAGACATATTTCTTTAGAGGAAAGCGAGAAGATTATTTCTACAAAAATTCCGAATTCAAAAGCTTAATTTTGTAGAGAGAAAAGAAGCCGCAGAAAAATCCGCGATAATTATGCATCAACCTAATATTTAGAATGCTATCTGAACTGAAGAGAAAGTAAAAGTTTTACTCACGGTGAGAGTCGTGAGTTGAGCTGACCACCAAGTTGTTGAAGGATTTGGGCATCTCTGTCTGTATTATCGGCGACGGACCGAGTTCCTTCTGGGTTGATAGCTGAGATCTTCACTTCGTGAACAATTTCGGCCTGCGTTGAAGTTTCTACTGAAAAACGAAGTTTCATCAAATTACACGCAATGATTGGCGAAACCAAACATTTCCATAAACGGTCTTCTCTTCCCTATGGGATGAGCCGTAGGAGAGAAAAGATCATTCCTCTCCTGTGATAAAGGAATGGGATGAAAAGTGGGTCGGAAGTAAATGTGTTCAAATTTCCTACCTCGTTTCTGCTGCCGCTCTTGTAGCGGCGGCTTGGCGAAAAGCAATTTTGGATTTTCGTTCCGTGGCCGTACCTTCAATAGAAAATATGTTTGAACGAAAATCCTGATGAGCTTCCACGTACGGCTTTCTATGAACCTCGGCATAATTGTTCTGTTACTGAGTTGTTTTCTTTAACTCTTCACGAGGTTGGTATTCAAGCTTTATTAGGCTGACGTTTCGGCGGAGTCGCCTTCTTCAGAGCCTAGTAAGATCATAACAATTCGTGACTATCCGACCACACGTCTCCACTGCCCACACTGAAGTTCGAGACCCCCAGGGCACGCAGGTGATTGAAGGAGAATCACTCACCGTAGCTTGGTGGATTCTTCGAAACCAACCAGCAACCGATGATAATAATAATCGACCAGTCTCAGCTGGGGTAGGTCTTCATTCAGAGTCTCTATGGGAAGGCTAACTTTATATAAGGCCGCAGCTCCCGCGTGATTGCGAGGCATTCTTCCCTACGATTCATTTTTGGATCGGTGACTTGTATCCAAAATGCCTCGAGGGTTTTACGCGTGCATAGTAGCGACTCCTGTGCCATGACCTCCACGGTAACTTCAAAAACGCCTCCGTTGTGCTTTTGTATTCGATGACTCCCTAAGGCAGTGGACTCGTTCAATCGCTTCATACCATCTATGTGCTCCTTAACCCTCACGTGGAGTGGTCTTGCCGTTTCTCCAATATACTCATCCCCACAATCACGGCAAGTAATTTTGTAGACCACTCCAGACATGTTACAATCACCTTCCCTTCCAGCTGTACAAACCACACAGTTTGAGGTTGTACATAGACGATCGTACAGCCTGTTCCGAACCAGGCGCTTCTTTAGATTGAGGGGTGGTACGTTAACAATAGCAACCGCATTTTCCAAGTCCGATCTCTTTAGACACTTCCTGATAGTGGCACTGACCTCATCAGAGATGAATGGTAGTACAAAAGGAATCTTCCCATCGATCGAAGTACTACCATGTCTGAGGATCACGCCACCAGAAGGTGCCCTTCTTGTAGTTGGAAAATTGCGGTAGCCATTCATCTCAGCAATATCGCATGCCATTTTAATCGACTCTTTTCGCTCATCCTCCCCAGTGCAAACCTTCTTAGCGGTGCGGAACATATTCCTAACAACCGCTCGCTTTATGTAAAAAGGATGAGCTGAGTGATAATGGACAATGATATTTTTATTGCTGGGCTTTCTGTACCACTTCGTAATCATCGTATCGCCGTGTAACCTCACTTGAACATTTAAGAATGGAAGCCAGTTTCCATTCTTAAATGTTCAAGTTTTTGGATGCAGATGACTTAGCTTCAATCAACCCAACATCCGTGAAAGTCCGTCCTATCATAAGCTGCGTGGGCGGCCCTACTGACCGAATTGCATGGTTTCTTAATACCATTTTAGTGCAGCTCCTCAAGTTTATTCCCTCCCACCTCACAAACACCCAAATGTTTCTGGATCGCCTTGGCGCACTGCACCTCACTGGTTCGTGCGTCATGGAGTCCTTCGATGTAGAAGCCCTTTACACAAATGTCAGCAATGGGTCTGCTATGGAAGCCGTGCTTGAGCTTCTTAGTCAGCACCAAAGCGATATAAATATGCGAGGGCTCTCTATATCCCAACTGATGGCACTTGTAAATGAGTGCCTCAGTTGCAACATTTTCAAGTGGTCGGGGAGATATTTCGCTCAGACTAGAGGCTTAGCTATGGGACAACGATTGGCACCTGTCTTGGCTATAGCATTTATGGCCAAGATTGAAGCGCCTGTACACGAATACCTGCCCTTACTTTACTGCAGGTACATAGACGGCTGCTTCATAGTTTGTGCGACACAGAAAGAAATAGATGTGTGTTTTGATCTGCTGAACTCACAATCGGAGCACACTAAGTTAACTCGGGAAAAACCGACCGGAAACTGGCTTCCATTCTTAAATGTTCAAGTGAGGTTACACGGCGATACGATGATTACGAAGTGGTACAGAAAGCCCAGCAATAAAAATATCATTGTCCATTATCACTCAGCTCATCCTTTTTACATAAAGCGAGCGGTTGTTAGGAATATGTTCCGCACCGCTAAGAAGGTTTGCACTGGGGAGGATGAGCGAAAAGAGTCGATTAAAATGGCATGCGATATTGCTGAGATGAATGGCTACCGCAATTTTCCAACTACAAGAAGGGCACCTTCTGGTGGCGTGATCCTCAGACATGGTAGTACTTCGATCGATGGGAAGATTCCTTTTGTACTACCATTCATCTCTGATGAGGTCAGTGCCACTATCAGGAAGTGTCTAAAGAGATCGGACTTGGAAAATGCGGTTGCTATTGTTAACGTACCACCCCTCAATCTAAAGAAGCGCCTGGTTCGGAACAGGCTGTACGATCGTCTATGTACAACCTCAAACTGTGTGGTTTGTACAGCTGGAAGGGAAGGTGATTGTAACATGTCTGGAGTGGTCTACAAAATTACTTGCCGTGATTGTGGGGATGAGTATATTGGAGAAACGGCAAGACCACTCCACGTGAGGGTTAAGGAGCACATAGATGGTATGAAGCGATTGAACGAGTCCACTGCCTTAGGGAGTCATCGAATACAAAAGCACAACGGAGGCGTTTTTGAAGTTACCGTGGAGGTCGTGGCACAGGAATCGCGATTATGCGCGCGTAAAACCCTCGAGGCATTTTGGATGCAAGTCACCGATCCAAAAATGAATCGTAGGGAAGAATGCCTCGCAATCACGCGGGAGCTGCGGCCTTATATAAAGTTAGCCTTCCCATAGAGACTCTGAATGAAGACCTACCCCAGCTGAGACTGGTCGATTATTATCATCGGTTGCTGGTTGGTTTCGAAGAATCCACCAAGCTACGGTGAGTGATTCTCCTTTAATCACCTGCGTGCCCTGGGGGTCTCGAACTTCAGTGTGGGCAGTGGAGACGTTTGGTCGGATAGTCACGAATTGTTATGATCTTTCTAGGCTCTGAAGAAGGCGACTCCGCCGAAACGTCAGCCTAATAAAGCTTGAATACCAACCTCGTGAAGAGTTAAAGAAAACAACTCAGTAACAATCCTGATAAGCATTTGAAAACTTGGTCCTCGCTTTTATTCTTGACTGCATGGAAATAGAATAAAAAAGCGCCCCGCTCAGCAGTGGGAACAAAGGTTGCACAGCAGTCAGAAAGCGAGATTTATGGATGTCCTGTGAGTCTAACTATTGATATCTATCTTTCGGAAAGGTAGATTCTGTGAAGGTCAAAAAGTTGAGTGCTATGGAAAGTTCAGAACAGCATAAATGGCTCCCCTTTTCTGTAGAAACATACCGCTGGAGAAGCAGCGGCAACAACTTTCTCACGAATATCGGAAGCAGGTCGAGTTTGATAGCGACCTGAACCCCTTTCAGAGTTCACAGCATGACTTACAGTTGGTGGTGCAGCCTGGAAAAATCAGTTGTTCATTTTCGTGGGTTGGTTTTCCATCCGAAGTGGTTGCTGAACATGGTACACACTTCTCTCGAGCAACCCTCTTCAGAAAGGGTCTTTTGTTGAGAACCCTACAGAAGTGTCTACTGAATTCATAACTGATGAAGGGGTGGTTTATGCGAGCTCTTGGCAGAATCTAGAGACATAATAGTGAGCGCCAAAATGACCCCAAATATCTTACCTCGACTTGCCTCATTTAATTCACTTTGTTGGAGTTTTTGCGTCAAATCAACTTCCATCTGCACAAGTGAAATTCGAAAATAAGAACACGAAGTCGCAAAATTGCAGAGTTATTAAACACATATGTTGAAGAGCCAAAATTTGAGCCTCCAGTGACAAGCGAGCAGCCCACCGTACACGGATTTTGTTCGTCACAGGCTCTGCATTTGCGGAAACTCAGCCAAAAAAGGAGGCCCTCTTTCGTCTGATCGTTTCTCGGGTTTCCGTTTTCATCTCTACAATGGCCAACTCAAGCTGTCGAGCACTACCATTTTCGAGACTTGGGGAAAGTGGTTACAGCGTTTCAGTCTTTCAGTCTTTTTTTATCAGGAAAGCCCTCAGTATAGTTATGTAATCATATGCAGCTTTTTCCATGGCCTTTTTTGGTTTGCTTCCAAAGTCGAGCGTACTTGGGCTTTGCGGCCGATCAGTTTTTGCTCAATGACTATTTGCTATTATGCACCGCACCGATTTTCCTTCGTTTCAAAAAATTCATTCTTCCTGTGGACCCTGGGGTGGGTGGAAGAAGCTGGGAATTTCCCAATGAGATAAAAGGCCATGGTAGAAAGAGAGAACAAAACATCAAATAGAGGATAAAGTACTCATTGCAGGATTGGTTTCGAATAGCTAAGAATTGAAAAAAGAAAAGAATAGAAAAAAGAAGGAGAAATACCTATATTATCATAGTAAAACAAAGACTCTACCGAAGTGGGGCTCGTTGTTGTTTCCAGTGCTGGCCGTGGTGTCGCCGACGGCTGTTCTGTTGGCATAGGAAGAGTTGAAGGCTGGAGATGTGAAAGGAAACAGTTAGGAAAGAATTGCTTCGGAAATAAAAAGAATAGCATAAAGCGAAAATCGGGGTTCTACATATAAGCTGTCTTCTTGGCTTTCAACTCCTGCCTGACCTAACCTTCAATTCTTTTGCTCTAATAAAAGCACCTTCAGTGAAACGACTCTTAAGTAGAACATTCGCATCACATGGCATCCTCTTAGCTGCTTACCTCCAGTGGTGCGGCTTCAGGAGGTTGCTGTTTTCTGAATGCACCTGATGACGCCCAAGGTGTGTTTGCGGAAGAAGCTGCTCTCGGAGGTTGCGGTGTCTGTGAAGGAGCTCTGAAACTCGTTTGCTGGGTCGGGAACGAACAAGCTCAGAAATATTTCCGTAGGCGTTTCTTTGAGAAATTTTCAAGACGCAGTTTAAGGAGGAAAAATGCAATAATGGACTGATGCAAACATTCATCCCAAAAAGGTACTGCATCGTAAAACTGAGCATTTACTAATTTGAGTGAGTGAATTATTTTGTGAAATGTGGAAGCAGAAATATCAATAAGTAATCGCAAAAATTAAAAATTTCCAATATTATCTGTCGAGGTGCCATTAGAGAAGTGGAGGATAAATAAATAAACTAGCTAGTAAATAAATAAGCAAAATTCTTGCCGTAGATTTTGAAAATAAAAAGTCTGAAGCATGATTGCATGAAGGGCATCCGAGATAAAGGCGCTTACGTATCTTGTTCTCCCGACCCAATCTTACGTTAACGTTTTACGAATTTAAGACTATAAATATAAGTAATCTCAGAGCTGGACAATGCCTTCTATGTGTTGTTTATGAGTTGATTAACTCCAGTATGTAGGGATTCAACAGAAAAGGTAGAAGCCAAAAAAATTGACGTTGACCAGCTTGATTTTGGAGAAACTAAAAGTTCCACTTACAACCAAAATCATGGTGACTACGACCTTCAATAAAGATAGGAGGAAGGACAACCAAATCTCATCCCGTTTGGAAGGTCTCATGCCAGTTTACTACCCCAGAGGTCCTGGTGTTTGAATCATACAAGTGGTAGAGTCGCACAAAGCATTGGCCCACCTCGGAATCAGAAAAGTAAACAAGGGATCTGCTTACGTTTTAACGACCGGTGGCACCACCATGGATAATAGAGGGAAAGTTGGCTTATCATCCTCTGGTGCAGTTTCGTCGTATTCCTCGTATTCACTTGGCCCAACGGTTGGATTCAGGTTTGATGAAAAAGAGCTGAAAAGGAAGGGCAAGTGAAAAGAAATGTTCATTAATTTCTAGGATCACCAGACATGGAAGCCAGTGGAGTATGACCAGCATCAACGGCCGTTTCACAGTACATTTCGTCGGACCCATCTTTGCATTGGGGAGTGCCATCGCAAAGCTAAAATAAAATCATATTATTATACGATTTGATGAAGGGAACACCTGAAAGAGAAGAAGACTCACCTGAGCGATTGGAATATCCTGGTCACGACTTTGGCATGTGAACACTCGCTTGTCCTGTGCCTTTCTGAAAAACGCGTACTGAACGCGAGGCAACCCAATTAGGACTGTAATAAGGGCACTCACTTGCAGAGCATTTCGTCTTCACCATGGGGACATTGACGTTTTCCATCACAACGCTCATACGCAGGAATGCATTCACCACTCTTGGGACAGTGGAACAAACCGTTGCCGCAAACTGCAATCATATTGGTGGGTAGTACTTGATGTTCACATCTGATCAATCGAAAAGACATGGAGTTAATATGATTGTGGTAGGGTTATTCTTATTTCGCCTACAATGGGCGCCTACACTCCTAGCCAGTTGTCTCGTCAGGTCATTTATCTTAATTTAGCGTAGAGCTCAATTCAATATTTAGTCATCGAGTTATCTACTGGTTTCGCTTCGAGAACGATGAGAATGTTCAGAATTATACAGCTAACGGGTTTTTGAGAAACAGGGACCACATATTCCTAAAGATGCCCCCTATGTATTGCTTTGTACATGGTAGTGGTATGATTCGAGGTGTGGACTGGCGTCAGTGAAGAAGAGATATGGGTTCATCAAGCAAATCTCGTACACATATAGTAGCGCTCAAAAGTCTTCGGTGAAATGCTTCTCCAGTCATACATTTCAGTCCTAACTCCTTTCCTACTGGATATAATCTTGCGAAATTTCTATATTTGGAGCGTGGGTGTATTGTGAATATTTACCGCTATTAACCTGCAATCTGATCATGTTCCAGATATTCCAAAGGGCATGAAAATAAAATCGACTGCAGATGCTGATGATGGTCTTTCTAGAATCTCTTTTCTTTTTATCATGTCAAAAGTGTACGAGCATTAACGCCGATCACAATAGATGAGGAAAACGCATATACGGTGCGAATAAGTGCAGACGCCAACAACTTTAGTTTCACCAAAATGTGCTACC
The DNA here is from genome assembly GCA_000469685.2 of Haemonchus contortus. Lineage (NCBI taxonomy): Eukaryota > Metazoa > Nematoda > Chromadorea > Rhabditida > Trichostrongylidae > Haemonchus > Haemonchus contortus. Next base: position 29,447,397 of record LS997566.1, on the reverse strand, counting down.
GCAACAAACACCTTACTCTACCTGTGGTTATTGCAGCTCTCCAGTCAAAGAGGTGTTGTTTTGGGTGAAATATGCTCTTGTTAAACATATCCAAATTTTGCACAATTTGGTCTACTAAGAAAGAAGTTATGAACGAAAAAGCGTCAAAGCATTTCACCGGACTTTTGAGCGCTACTGTATGTACATCCTGACGCTGTAAGAATGAGATCAGCGTATTGCTCGAAGGTTAGTTACTGTCTATAAAAATGAAAGACTGTTAGGATTGGTTTTTTGTGTACACCCCACTACTGCTCTGCTTAATTAGAGATTCAAGGTTGGATACGCTGGCCTTGATCTTAGCCCGTAAATCGGAGGGATATGAAAGTAATGTCCTTACAAGAAGAATGCTTTCGCCCGGAGGAACTTCGAAATTTGAATGTGTGAATGGTCCAGGGTACTGAAATATAGCATTCGGTCTTATATGAGTGTTAGATAAAGACTGCCGTCTAATTGTAAGACTGAAAACATTTCGTGGTACTCAAGTAAATCTTCCAGAATGCTCTTTGCCTCGATTTGATCCATAAAATTCTGTCTGAGCAGACATGAACCAATAGGAAGTTTGTAGCACATAAACTAAGACACCTGTTTTCCAAAGAGAAAGCTTTTACCCAAATTCACATTGAACTTTTAAGACTGAAGTTACCCAAAGAGCCGTCAAGGATAGATTGTCTTAGACGAGAAATCCGGTAATAAAGTTGCTTATAACATTTTGGGCTATATACGAGCATTCTTTCACTTCAAGTGTCAAGGCATCGTAAATTCAAAACAAAATTAAGAAATGTAAGAATGAAGTTTGTCTCGCGAAAAGAGATCTGAATAATTTTCCGGTTTAGTACATAGTCCAGCTGTTACTTCGTCCATACATGGAAACTTGGTTGTTCGACTGGCCCACCGTTCTTAAGTAACGTCCCTCAACAAATTGGTAGACGACTGGGTAAACAAGCGACTACAATTCAAAAAATAGAAATACTAAATTATCAGAAGTAATCCAAGTAAAGCAATGTGTAAAAGTTCCTTTTGCACCAATTTTTTAGCCATTTTCGTGTCAGTAAATAATTATCTTATCTGCTTTTCACTGATGTAACGCGAAAGTTCAGTGACGGATTCTAAAAAAGTGGATCCCTGGGAATACAAAGACAATGACTAGAACGAAGCGTTAGCCCGCACCAATGGAAGTTTCTTAGACCAGCCTTGAGAGGCACACAGAAAACCAAAAGACCCTATAACTTACCGTGCCAAGATTCCAAAAAAAAAAGAAGTTGGAGAATGAATAAAGTATCCTCCAGCTATATCGTATCGACATTTCAGGGCTCAATTCGTTGAAAGTCCTGCCCCTCATGTCTAATTCAAAATAACCAGCGAAATAATTGGAATTTTTTGAACCGACGCCTGACTGGTCAATCGATTTTCATCGCTGAGCTGTTTTAAAGAGTTGTCGTACCTTGAAAGACTATGTGTCCATTTCTATTGAAAGGAGAATCACCCTCACATGTGCGGCGTTCTCACGAAACAATAGTCGATTTCGTTTGCGGAACGCTCCGTGGCTATTCCTAACCAAAGAATTTCGTTGCTACGACACATCACCGGGTCGAAACCACGTGCAAAATGTGTAAGGAGAAATCATTGCAAAGAAATGTGGAAAACTCCAGACTCCAGTTAGATGAGCCTATGTAGGACTTCTCACTTAGCTGTAGACTTCTACAAGTAATACCAATGAACATGAAAACTTTCTTGTGGCTGAAGTGTCCTGGCTGCTGACTGTTAGGGTTCATCGTAAAACTTCGAATGCAGATACAATCGTGGAATACCGTTAGCGACGCCCAAAAATTAAATGTAATACTAGGGGCTATGAGACGCAAAAATCAAAATAAAAAAACAGAAGAATTCATAAAAATTATATAAAAAATAATTCCAGTAAAGACCAGGCGCACTTTTCTTGCACCTGCACAAGTGGAGACAAGCTTGGAGTCGTTTTCAAAGGGGGGGGGGGGGGGCGGAGGGCTTTCGAAAAAGCAAAGCGTTGAATGAACAGAGCAGATCCTGGCCCGAGACGTTTCGTTCAACTGCTTTATCGAATTTTACGTCATAATTGCCACTAAATTTGCCATGCATAATTCACTCCTCCGCGGACATATGTCTATGTTCCTATGTCATTATTGTTTAATGTCAAGTTACTGGATTTCTCTTCTGAGAGACGGATGAAGGGCAAAAGAAGCACTATCATGCATAGTTTGAGATATAGTCCATAGTCGATACTGATCAGTGCCAAACAAGTCATCTTTCTTTCCGAGGTCGGCCCTTTTGTTCCAGCTTGTCTAAAATGATGAAAGCTCGACTTGCACATTGGCTAGCCAGCGAATTGATTGTACGATTCAAGTCCTCACTACATAGGTTTCCCTAATGAAAGTCAAATATCGGGCGCATCCCAGAAATGGGATTGATCACCCGCGAAAGTTTCTATGCTACTATCCTTCATTTTCCAATGGATGTACCTAGAATTTGGCCCATTTAGTACATATTTTGTGGCATATCAAGCAACATACCACACTGAACGGTGATGATACATGTTACATACTACACATGTGTGCAAACATTACGAATTTTTTATTTACCTAACATGCATTCGCTACAGCAGTTCAGAATAATTCTGCAAGATCATTGAAGTATTTCTTGTCACTGCCATCAAAACTTTTATGCATGAGGCGTCTCGATGGACAATCTGCATCTGAGGTCCACATCTCCACAACCTCTGCTCTCGGGGGGCCGTTAGTTGCGCGTTTCAATTATGGCGCAAGTTAGACGATTTACATTGTTCCAAAGAGGTGGTCGCTATTTTCTGTCCTACACTGCTAAAAGGCAGGGTGCTGCCTATCAGCAGTGTATGACGTTACCTTTTAGCAGAGTTGGACGTTCAGCACATAACTTCTGGGATGAGGGTGCCATGGCCGAATGTACACTGACTGTTTGTATTTCTCTGCTGTGCACGTAATCATCACAGTCTCTAAAGCTTGATATACGTCAAAGACTAAGTAATCATTTGGGCATAGGACTAAACTTGCTACAACGGTGAAGTTCGTGGTCGCTAATCCTTGGCTCCATTTGTTTTGCCAACATATAGTGAGATGCTCTTCATACATCTCACTATGTGTATGTGTCTACCCAGGGCTAGGCTACTTTCCTTCTCAATTCAGTAGGAGCATACACAGTGCCGGTATATCGCTGACTACATCACATTCTGATTTATTCTAACGAATCTTCCTTCAACTCATTTTGGAGAAACTATCTCTTTCCCAAAAGCCAGTTTGAGACCCGAATGGTGTGATCCATTCCAGTGGAACACACCATTCGGGGACAGTGACAACATTATGGTCGCGGTGGTTTATAGAAGTTTCTGGATAGCTTTAATTGTTTCTGCTAGACAATTACACATAGCCAAGATCTACTATGTGGGTCCCCAAAGGTAAGAACACTAACCTTCGCAGTAACTTTCGTCGGTGCCATCGCTGCACTCGGCTATTCCGTTGCATCGTCGTCTTATATCTATGCATTGCTCGGACACAACGCAAGCAAACTGATCAGCTGTGCAGAGAGCTGTAAAGTAAGAATTGAATCTATCACTATGCCGAACACAAGAAATAACTTTCTAGGAGCAACAGAAACTTTTGTTCCATGCCTTTCGAAAACGCTGCCATAGAATTGACAGAAACAGTAATCTGTTTATGGAAAAACTTGAATATTCCGGTCAAAAGAAGCAAGTTCAATTGAAGTCATATAAATAAACAAAACGAAGCGTTACCCTCAAAGATTACTGAAGTAGAGTCATAAGTTTCTCTTTACATTATTCTTTGGGAGAACGGTATCTAGCAGTCTAGAACGTGCATAAATAGAGTAGGTTATCGAACGGGACGATTCAAATGCCCTACGTGCTCAGATCACGGTGCAAATACTATGTAGTATCAAAAAAGGAGTACTTCATCAAGGTGGCGCAATTTTTAGACAAAAGTGACTCATTTTTGCCAACCCATTCTACAGATGTATTTGTCTGACAGCAAAACGGATCGCAATAACAATGAAATAGTGAAGTATACAATCATAGACAACTGTCATTTCACTTCGAGAGACAAATTCCATTGCTCTTTCATTTAACCCTCAATCTCACTTACGAAATGACAACAATCCGTAAGCAATCAACTACATGGGGAGCTTGGAGTAGATACATAAGCTCACTTTTTGTTGGAGCGAATCGTTTTATGTCCTACTTCAAACAATTTGCGGCTTATCCCTTCATGTTTTACTTGTACAAGACGACTTACGACAGTTCTGCTCATCTTCTTCCGAAAGACAATCATAGTGACCGTCGCACCTCTTCGAAAGAGGGAGGCACTGTTCGGACAGCGGACAGTGGAATGAGGTCGAATTACAGACGATGGGACCTCAAAAAATATTTAAAGCTGGATAAACGATGATCAAGAGCGTAAAACTTGTTTTTGTTTATCACCAGTTATAACACTGAAGAACATTCCTATTAATGAGCAAGAGAAATCTGTGTCGGAGAAGAAATACTTTTATAAAAGATACCTCCTCCTTTAATACCACAGCTCTTGACGTTGTAGTCGTAGTTGCAGTTTTGTGTTCCGAGAACGTCATAAACAAGCCCTTAAATGCTAGAAGTGTTTTCTAGTAGAGGCTTGGCTTGAGTTTTGGAAAACTACCAGTTTTGCAAAGTTTCCTGTAGGTCCGGAAACCGTCACTTTGGTATCTACAGTGGTAGAATTCGCCACTGCATTCGTACCCGAGAAATTGGCCCATGGTGGCTCTGATCAATCCTGATTGCTCCATTAAGGCACTTAATAAAATTTTTGAGAATTAGTATTTGAAATGAAATAACTCTACAGAATATAGTTTAGGAAAATCAAATAAGTGGCTCAAGAAGTGAATGGAAAAAAAATCAAAGAAAGGCATCAGTTCGGTTCCAACCTGTCATTGCAGTAATTTACCGTTAGTGGCTCAAGGGATCCAACATCCAGCAAATCTATCACGTTCCCAGATACATGGCTCAGCAATGCCAAGAGCAACAGAAAACACATGTGGAAGTAGCGAGAAGAGGAAGGAAAGGATTAGAAGTCGTCAAAAGAGCGTGGCGACTGGGCCGAAGACTACAATGGTTGACAGCACAATGGTGACCAGGACAAGATTTTTTCTGTGTGAAAACGGCGCGGACAGTCTGTCCACAAGGGACCGGTGGGCGGAAGGAAATCTGGGAGAACCTTCTATCTGCCTCAGAGCAGGCTTGCACCATAGCCGGTGCCTGTCATATCTTGTGAACCAGATCTTTGAATTCCACTACTGCAAGAATCAAGAGAGGGATGTCAGCGTAATATGTAGGCCTCTACCAGCAATCTGTTCCTTTCGTCCCGGAGATGGGTGACCGCATGTCGCTACGAGAGAGTACAAACAATGCGATGGACGAGCCGTGTCAAACACCATCTAAGCAAATGATATTCCTGGTTTCTTGGCATTCCTGGTTTCTTGGCTATTCCGAAGGGAAACGGCTTGTACTTGATGAAATGCATAGTTCACCAGTTCACGCTAGAAGAAAACATCCGATGTAGTGACTCCCTGGCACATGGTTACAGAACTTGGCCAAGTCCACATGAACCACTTTGTGCCATCTTGTTTCTTGGGATGCTTTGAGTTGTCTTTCAAGCAGATCGTGAGGTAAGATGCGCGGCTATGTTGGTTCGACCTGAATGGACCAGTCTGTTTGAAGTCGATTAGGTCGCGTTTTGTTTGCTCGCTCTTCAGCGTGTGAAAGCATCTCGGATGAAATCCATGTACGTACATAAGAAATAGAGGATCGTCATGGTTTATTAATATCATTTGTAGGTCTCTCCAACAAAGATGTCAAAAATTGTAGGATCATATGGTTTTTATCAATCAGAGAACTCGAGCTCTTTCCAGCAGAGCTTTCTGGACTATCCAGATGGAGAAAATGTGACAAGATTGACCAATCACCCAGTTGGAAAAAGCGTAGTCGCTCATACAATCACAAGTCGTATAAAGTAGTTTTCAGGAAGCATTAATGATTTTGGCACAATACTTCCACAATTCAAAAATTTCCTAATATTCCTTATCTAATGAGAAAGTGGTGTTAACTTTTGTGTCAAAAGGATCGAGATGCTAATCTTATCCTGCTTCCCCAATCACCTTTTTTACTGAATTCGCAGAACATGGCAGAGATTGGCGAGGATTATTAAATTAGTTATCGAGTGCCCTTTATGGCGTGAGAACGAGTTTGATAGGAAATACAAAAGATATGAATGTGGTTTTTAAAGTTGTCATTAAACGCACGGTATGAAATAATTCGGGCTTCAACTGAAGCCCATTTCCGCTGCAACTCACAAGATTGGGAGCTGATTTCCTGGCGCAAAACATCAATCTAAGATAATTTTTTGGCAGAGGCACAAACACTTGCTCGAATTTTCAAGGAATTCCTGAAAGGTGAAGATTTCTTGATCCCCATGCTTGTCCCTTCTCCAATAAATTCTTTGTGAGCATAGTAGTCGGACTATGATGTTGTTTTTGCTTCTTTAGAATACACTATTTCTAAATTCCCCTTCCATGCAACTTTTGCCGATACGCTCTCCTCAACCCCTAAACTCAGGTTTTTTAGGTGGACTTGTATTTTTCTAAATGTCCCGAATCTCGCGTTTTCTGCACCATTCTGGACTATGACTCCCTTCGTTCGTCTGATAATCACCAGTGGCACCCGTCGTCAATTTAATCATCCATTTACTCAAGCCTGCGCTAGTAACGTCTCCACTCGTCCCTGTCGCGAGCCAGAGTAATCCATTGGATTACTCAGAAACACGGGTCTAGCATTTCTTTCCTTCACAACTCTCGTGGTGACGCCAGTCCATCTCGCTGGCGATCTACCCTGTGTTCGCTTGACGTCTCGAAGGATCCAGTCAGTAATCGACCTGGTCCAACGGTAATCACATCGCATAACTTGTCGGACCCATCTGGTCTTCGACTTTCCATTCCTCGAAACAAGCAACGGCGTCCATGGTCATCGTTCATTAACGGAGCTAAAAACTCTGGATTTCCTTGTGTACTTGCGGATATTGCGTATATAGAGAAATTCTCAGCATCTTCCTTTACAAAGCACGTTGAACGACACTGACAGCATACCCTTCTTGCTTTTGTAGAGTCCGAGTCTCAGAAGAGGAAGTCAGAGCATGAAGGGCATCAGTATCGAAAATGTGCAGGATGTTCTGTGCTATCTCCATTACTCTCTCGCTATTTTTAAAACTTCCCCACGCTGAGCGTTTTCTTTTGTGCAACTACGGATTCGGTTCGTTGATCATGTTGAGTTTTTGAGCTAGATAAATACCCCAAGGTGTTCGTTTCATTGGGGACAAGGGGAGCATCAGGCTCCAACCTTCTCATAAACGTCGTCCTCGTTAGAATCAGTCTTGAGCCGATCTTTCCACAGCAATGTCAAACTCGGCCAGCAATCGTCTAGTATCGTCGATCATCGGCATAACACTTCTTTCAAAGCAACACGGTCTTGTCAGCTTGCCACGGGCGCTTTGCATTTGTACTGGCACCGGGTGAAGAGCCCAGCCTGAAATCTAACGTAAAAAGCGGAAGGTTCTCTAGATGAATTGGAGATATACGAGCTGCTCGTATTCTCCGTCGATGGTGTCGATAATGGAATCAGAGACTCGCAAGGAAAGCGAGATTGCCCCTGCTTGAAGTGACCCTAAAGTTTGTTTCCCGAACTTCACAGCTCTCTCTCCACAGACTGAAAAACAAAATCTGGCCCGGACGGGACGATGGTCCAATCCAGTATAGAAACTTGGAACAGTAACGACGTCATTCAGGCGAATCTTCCGATTGAAGACGATGTGGCCTAACCATTATGAAACTTCGCATCAGGAGAGTTCCATGTCCATCGCAAGCGAGTGGGCTTCTGGAACGAGTCAACGTTGATAGTGTGCGTCGACATGATGATGACATGGTCGGACAGCCCTTCACTCTGCTCGTTCCATTCCGTTCCGTGAGCCGCGATATTGAGCTCTCCAGCCCTTCTTCTGGAGCCAGTCTTAATGTTTAAATTCCGACATAACTATTAGAGAAGAGTGGTTTCTTTGAATAGCCTTTCCAGGCTCACGTATATCGCACCACCTCCTCGCCCTGTATCTGTAGCACAGCTGAGTAGTCGAATTTGATCCATGGAGTCGTTCAGTAGGCAGCAGCCGGGAGCGGAAGACGTCTTGAGCCAGAGGCCATTGGTGCGAGCCGCCGATCCTTGTCCTGTCGCCTCGAATACCAGCATATCGCCTTGTTCTCCGCGCAGCCTGTAGCGCTTTCATCTAGGAATTCTATTGGCCATCGCCTGCTCCCACCATCGATCTGGCTCGACCCATTATAGTACCCCGCTAAGCTTACAGTCCTCAATTCAACGAGAAACCTTAGCTTCTTCAGCTGAGGGAATAAACAGTATCGTATGCATTTTTTTCAATTTACTTATTTTGAAAAAAGCAAAGATAGGGTACAAAGGGTGCGATGGCTTAATGAAATCCCCAAATCTGTCAACTAACTAAAAAGCAAAGAAAACTGTTGCAACTGAATAAGATGAAAGTAGGGAAGCTCTGCTGTAACCCGACGCTGCTCCATACAGATGCCGCGAATGCTATGTATTTCTTCAAGATTTCTGATGTTACGGTTATTCCAAGCTGCGAAAGAGATGGTCCTACACTTAAGAGCTGAAGCGAACTGGGAGTGAACTTCAGAACCTTCGAAGTTCAACCTCAGGATTGGTTTCTGTCTATAGAGAAATGGTTGTTCCATTGACAAACTCAATCCGTTTGGCAACGCCAATTTTCTTTTTCCGACTGATTTTCGATTACCAAATGAACAATTTTTTTCTGGAATTCGACTTCAAGAAATTCCTGAGAGGCGGGCGGAGCTACTCCGGTTCGTACTGATATTAGGTTGTTTGGAAAATAATTACGATTTTTGAAAGCAATCTCTTCAAACACTGTTTTAGAAGCTTATCAGGAACTCGAACTCTTTTTGGTAATTAATGCACATTGCAGTTTATATATTTTTTATATTTATAAGAAAAATCTATCAGCTTTCATTTCCATCAGTAACTCTGGAACCACTCAGAACATGAAGTGAAAGATGGAGCATTTTCGGCTAATTTCACTTCTTCACTTCTATCAGGCTGAGCTGCTGCTGTTATTCCCCTGATATGTGTAAAATATAAGGTGACATTGTATTATTGCAAAGCACATTTATTTATTTATTTATTGATTTATTTATTTATTTATTCATGCGTGACACTTCACGCGCCTTAACTAGTACAGAAAAAGCGGTAACAGTTCAAACAAACAAATTAAAAGTGCTCAGTATCTATCAAGAGATAGAGGCAGCTGAAAATTGTAGTTGACAGTCAGACATACCGTAGCTGACAAACAGAACACAGCAGGAGACCCCTCCACCTATAGCGGTCGGTTGGCATCCAGGTCAACTACCTGCACCAGTCGGCAATGGTGCCTCAATACGAGAGACTTGCCTGGACTCCGGCAAACGAGTATACCGACAACCTCGTAGAGCAGGCAAGCTAGGTTAGCCGAATGTCGACCATATTGACTTTCGAGGAGAAAGGTCATCCTTTAAGACATAAAGGTAAAACACTCAATAGCTGTCTGAATTCATAACAAGAAAGATAACACTTGAAAGAAAACCAAAATGAAGAGAAAAAAGTGAAGTTGACACTTATGAGGTGAAACATTGATAACTATTATGAAGCATTATATCCGGACTACGAATTTATAAGTTTGAAGCAGATGGTGACCAACCCAACTCGAGGGTGTCATATTTTGGACTTACTGTTCTGTAATAAGGAAGACCTGATCGAAAAGTCAACAGGTCCACCCACTGGATCTAGTGATCACTCTGTCAACAGGTCCACCCATTGGATCTAGTGATCACTCTGTCATCAGTTTCCACCTCAGGTTCCCAAAAAGTAATCGAACCACCATTTTGCGCAGGAGGTTTGCTGCTGCTGACTATGATAAAATTTGCCATTACCTTGCTGATGCGGACTGGTTCGGGTCATTTCAAAATTGTGCAAATGTCAATGAAATGTATGAACTTTTTGTATTTGTTATAAGGCATACCATACAAATTTTCGTTCCTGTTGTGGAAGACTCTGGAGGTAGGCCACCCTTCCCTGATTATCTTACCAGATCCTCTGAAATTCGTTCTCGTGCGTGGGATATCGTGATAAAGTCCAAAAGTCAAAGTGATATGGAAGAATACTTACGTTTAAGAAAACGCTTCATCAGGAAACTTGAGAGGTACAATATGAGGATTGAGAGGAAAGTGATAAACTCTGGAAACAAAGCAGCGTTCTTCAAAATGCTTTCTATGAAGCTCAACGATCGTCAAGGCATAGGAGCACTCAAAGATCTAGAAGGAAATTTAGCCTTTCCAGATCAAGCTAAGGTTGACTTATTGGCGGGACACTTTTCGTCGGTATTCAGTCAATCTGATACTTTAGAGGAACGAACTACCTCATCAGTATCCATCTTTCCCGCCATGGCTCACTGCCTTTGGTTCCAGGAAGGCGAGTTGGCCGATTGTATAAAAAAATGGCGAAAATCCTTCTCTCTCACTCCTGATGGCGTTCCTCTCTGCTTCCTGAAGCGGGTGTGGACTGTGGTCTTGAGTCCTCTTAGATATACATATAATGAACCTCTCCCTCATTCGGGGCGAAGTACCCCTTCTTTGGAAGCACGCTTATGTTACTCCTGTGCCTAAAAAGCCTCCATATGATATCGTATATAACTACAGGCCAATAAGTATTACCTCGATAATCACCTCACCTGTATCACCTGTCGTCCCGTTGATCATCGACTTCCTCGAGCGGGCGCCAGTAACGTCTCCATTCGTCCCTGTCACGAGCCAGAGTGGTCCAGTGAATCGTTCTCGCTTCAGGGACACGAGGTTCAACATTCCTTTCGTTCAGAGCTTTCGTGAAGAAGTCTGACCATCTCGTTGGCGGCCTTCCTGGAGTTCGTTTGATGTCCCGAGGGATCCAGTCAGTAACCGCCCTGGTCCAACGGTCATCACTATATCGCATAACGTGTCCGGCCCACCTGATCTTCGATTTCTTGGCGTAATCAACGGCATCCCTGATCTTCGTTCGGTGACGGAGCTCGGAACTCCGGATACCCTTCTGCATTGCGTGTATAGGGAAATTCCGAGCATCGTCCTTTCCAAAGCGCGTTGAATAACGCTGACAGCATGCTCATCCTGCTTTCGTAGAGTCCAGGTCTCCGAGGCGTACGTCAAAGCAGGAAGGACAGCAGTGTCGAAAAGGTGAGCGCGGAGCCGGATGTTCTTTGTCTTCTTCACTACTCCCTCGATATTCTTAAATGCTCCCCACGCGGCGCGTTTCCTTCTGCACAGCTCTGGAGCTAGTTCGTTCATCATGTTGACTTCCCGACCTGGATACACATAGCTAGAGCATTCGGAGATATTCGTTCCGTTTAACGTGAAAGGAGCATCAGGTACCAGTCCGTTTCTCATGAACATCGTCTTCGTTAGGTTCAGCCTCAAGCCGATCTTTCCACAAGCACTATCAAACTCGGCCAGCATTCGTTCCGCCTGCTCGATGTTCGGTGTTATAAGCACGATGTCGTCTGCAAAGCGGAGGTGATGTAGGAAGCGGCCGTCGACCTTCACTCCCAAGTCTTCCCATTCCAAATGACGCATGATATTCTCGAGGGCGGCACTGAAAAGTTTGGGCGAAATAGTATCGCCTTGCCGAACACCTCTCTTCACGTTGACAATGACTTCCTTATAGAATGGTGAAATCCTGGTCGTGAAGTTGTCATAGAGCTCACGAAGCATCCTTATATATTGCGTGGGAACACCCTGGTTACCCAGGGCTTCGATTACCGCTTCTGTCTCGACGGTATCAAAGGCTTTCTTTAAATCGATGAACGTAAGACATAGCGGCATTTTGTACTCTCGCGATACTTCAATGAGCCTTGTTAGGGTGTGGATATGATCGATTGTACTGAACCCTCTCCGAAACCCTGCTTGCTCGCATGGCTGTCCTTCATCTAATGTTCTGCCAATCCTGTTTAGGATGACACGAGTGAAAAGCTTGTAGATTACGGACAGCAGGCAGATTGGGCGATAGTTGCCAATATCGTCTGGATCTCCCTTTTTGTACAGCAACACAGTCTTGCTAGTTTTCCACGACGTGGGCACTTTGCATTCCGACAGGTACCGTGTGAAGAGCCTAGCCAGAGTTTTGATGATGCCCGGAGGCATACTCTTCAGATGTTCTGGTTTGATCCTATCGGGACCGGGCGCTGTACAGTTCTTCATCGACGTGATGGCATGTCGTATTTCGGAAGGGAGAATCGAAGGAGCGATATATTCGTCTTGCCTAAGATGGTGAGTAGGCAGGTAGACGTGGCTGTCGAAGAGATCCGAGTAGAAGTCGTAGATGACCTTCTCCATTGCCCTCCGTGATGCAGTAACGGTTCCGTCAGGACGACGAAGGGAGGTCATCTTGGTCTTGTAATTGGCGAAGCTCCGTCGGGCTTTGCGTATGCTCTTTCCGGCCTCGGCGGCTTCGTCCATGACTGCTGCTCTTCTCTCTTTCAGATCTTCCTTTATCGCTTCTCTGCATAGCTTCGCAAGTTCGGACGTTTGTTGATAATTGCCTGTAGCTCGCGCGATTCCACGCTGGCGTATAAGCTCGAGAGTCTTCGAGGAGAGTCGTCTCTTGGCTTCTTGTAGACTCTCTGCTTTCGTAGCACTATCGTGAAGATGCTCGACGAGCCGGTTGTATTCTTCGTCGATGTTGTCGATAACGGAATCCTCCCACTTACTTGCAAGGGAAGCGAAGTGGTCCCAATTGATGGAGGTCTTGGGGCTTCGTTTCCGGAACTTCATAGCTCTCTCCCCACGCACTGAGAAGCGGAATCTAGCGCGGAGGAGACGATGGTCCGATCCCGTGTAGAACTTCGGAACAACAGCGACGTCGGTCAGGCAAAATCTTCGATTGAAGATGATGTGGTCTATTTCATTATGGAACTGTCCACCAGGTGACTCCCATGTCCATCTTAAATGAGAGGGCTTCTGGAACTGCGAGTTACCGTGGATGGTGTGGGTCGTCATGATAAACTCGGACAGCCTTTCACCCTGCTCATTCCATTCCACTCCGTGAGTCCCGATGTGAAGCTCTTCAGCCGTTCTTCTGGGGCCAATCTTGGCGTTAAAATCACCGACGATGACCTCGAAGAAAGTGTGGTCTTCTCTGTAGAGCCTCTCCAGATCCATATAAAACGCTTCCAACTCCTCTTCTTCGTAGCTCGATGTTGGTGCGTAAGCAACGAAGATGGTTAGAGCTGGGATTGAGCCACATCTTCTTAATCGCAAACGTCCGATTCGGGTTGTTAGGCTTTCGTATGAATCGATGTTCATGGCCAAGTGCGTGTTGACGAGGACACCTACGCCGCCGACGCCTCTACTGTCGCATGTTCCAAGGAACAGTTCTTCTCCAGTCTCAAACACAGCGTGCAGCGGGCGATGCCTTCTCGTCTCGGTCAGTCCGATGACGTCGTACTTGATCTTCCTAGCTTGCATCATCAGGTCTTCTATACACGCTTCCGATGCAAGCGTCCGTGCGTTGAAAGTACAGATCGCCATCCTAGTCCTTCTCCTTTTGGGCAGCCTGTTTTGGCCCTGAGATTTTAGCAGCCTCTCCCGAGCGGTCCTACCCAACGCTGCCGTATTGGGGGCTCCCTCAGGTTCAGGGGAATGAGGCCCATTTCTATTACTGTTTTTGGCGTGAAGATACCCAACGTGCAGCTTGCCAGGCTCTGACGTGGGGGCTATTGACTCCGGGGGCTTGCCAGGCTATCCCGAAGTGGACAAGGGGCTTTGTTTTTGGAGGCGGCCCCGAATCGCCTCCCAAATACTTCCCAGCGTGACTTGTTCGTCACCCGAATGCAAGCTTTTGGCCGAGTCGATGGGCAGGATACCAACTGCACCCACAGACTCTCCACACACGTATGCGTGGATCGCCTGCGAAGAACAGAGGGTATATCGACCCAGCACAGCAGAATCAAGGAGTCCATCCCCTGAATCCACCTGCGTCTCTGGGAAGTACCGGTGACTTTTGGTCGGCGATTAATTCCCCTATCCGCCACCTGGGGACGCCCTACGTAGCCTCGTCACTAACCGGCTGGGATCCTTCAGTGAGAGAGAACCCTCAGTGAAGGAGATCCGTAGTACCTCGATAATAGCCAGAGTATTTGAAAAAATAGTCAGAAAAAAAATGTTGGATCACTTGGATAAATATCATGTAATCAGTCCTAATCAGCATGGCTTTGTTAAATGCAAGTCTACGGTAACTCAATTACTTGAGGCGCTCAATGATTGGACATTAGGCATGGATAGGAAGAAAGAAGTCCATATTATTTACTTTGACTTTATGAAAGCATTCGACAAAGTACCGCACGGGAAACTGCTGCTTAAGCTGGAAAGTGTTGGAATTCGTGGTGCTCTTCTTGAGTGGTTGCGTGAATTCATCACGAATAGAACATTCCAAATTCGCATAAGAAACACTTTTTCCTCGGCTCAGAAGATCACGAGTGGAGTGCCGTAGGGGGAATTTTATCTCCTTTACTATTCAACATATATACGTATGAGCTAAGTTCGCTTATTACCAGTGTTGGGGTCCGTTGCAAGATTTTTGCTGATGACCTAAAAATCTACAAAGTGATTGATTCAGCCAATGATACTGCAGGTCTTCAAACAGCTATTGACGCAGTTTGTACATGGTCTAAAGAGAGGGGGCTCCCATTTCACAGGAAAAGACCAAAGTTCTGATTCTATCCCATTCCCAGCCAAAACCTTATTCTTACTATATTTAGGGCAATGTTTTGGAAACTGTTAAGGAGACAACGGATCTTGGTTTTAACCACAACCTTAATTTTGATGACTTTGTCAGCAAGGCTACTAATAAGATCTTCAATTTTTATAAAGCGTTTAGAAGCAAAGATGTCCGAGTACTTCTTCGTGCATTTGAAAACTTATATCCGCCCTATCCTTGAATATGGAACTGTAATTTATAGTCCACACAAGAAAATACTTATTAAGACTATTGAGAAGGTACAAAATGATTTCACTAGGAAGCTATTAATTAGAGTTCATGGGTATAACTATATGACTATACCTCACAGTGCTATTAGAAATAAAATGCTGGGTTTACAGTCACTTGAGTAAAGAAGAAAGCTGAATGATGTACTTATGCTCTACAGAATTCTTAACGGAAAAGTTTCTATTGATAAGTCTATGCTATTCTCTGCAGGGGACTCTCGTACGCGGGGAGGCAACCTCAAGGTATATATTCCCAGACCAAAGACTCCACATCGATCTCACTTTTTCTGCCACCGTGCTGGCTTAGAATTCAACAGAATCGTGAAAGGGGGTGATGTGCCTAAAACCATTGCTCAGTTCAAAAAACTTGCGACTCAACACTTCCAATGTAATCATGGTTCATAACTTCTGTCACTTTGCATTGTATTTTCACAATGTGGCTAACTCACTTTCAGTTTGCCAGTGGTTTTCCTCAGCCTTATCAGCGTGCGTGACATTACATTCAGTTTAATTTTAATTTTAATTTTATTTTCCAATCTTCCATTGTTAATTCACCACTATGAATTGTAGCCTAAGTTGTTTTGTGCTCCGGTTCATGTTTTATTGCTATGGCTTCACACGAATGCCTTCGTGTAATAAATCAAATCAAATCAAGTTTACTGGTAGTGTCAGGACACAGTGTTGTTGGAGTGGTGAGGCAGGAAGTATGAGAGTCCACTGTTGCGATATCTGAACTGATCTCTATATCAAATTTCAAAGCTGATAGCATCGATGAAATTATGCCTTAGTAAGTTCTTTTTGAACACCTTACCATTCATTGATCCAAATAATTCGGGTGGAAGTTTATTGAAGTTCCTTGCCGTGCGATAAAAGTAGGAGTGGAAAGTTAGCGAATAGAATTTCTTGTGTATTCTTTGATGATATATTCCAAACTTACCAGACCTTGCACTGCAGGGTTTGAAAACCCAATAATTGCTCAGTTTCAATCTAGTTTCATGTCTGAGCATTCAGAATCCCAGAGTGAGGTCATTAACTAACCTCACCTTGCTCCAACTTGTCAGCCCTAGCCATCTCATTCGTTCTTCATAACTTGTAATGTTACTTAAAGTAGTTCCTGGATGGTTTTTTAGATAAATCAACCTGGAAAAAGTACGTTGCAATTTCTCCAGTTTGGTTACCTCTTTCTTAAGAATGGGATTCCAAAGATGAGAGCAGTAGTTCAGATGTTACAATACATAGGCATTATAAAGGCGTAGGAGTAAGTTGGGTTCTTTAATCTGGGTATTACGGAAAATAATAAAAAGCGCTGCAGAAGCTTTCTTCGTCACCCTTTCGATCTGTTCTGTGAATTTCAGGACTGTGTTATTATACCCAAATCTTTCACACTTGAGCAACTAGTTAATACAGTGCTGCTTGTTTCATACTCGAGTCGGAATGTATCTCCAAGATGGAGAACTGTGCACTTATTTATATTTATTGCAGGTACCCATGCTGAAGCTCATTCCACCAATCTCATAAGAGAAAGCTGAAGTGCGTTTTGTACTTGCATTTTATTGGTTGCATCATATGAGGCGTACAGTTTTATGTCATCCGCATACATCTGTACTTTGACCTCAGGTAATAATTCAACGAAGGCAGGTAGATCCATGGTATAAATCAGAAATAATAGTGGCGACAGCACGCTTCCTTGAGGGACACCACTAGTGCAATGATGTCTATCAGAGAAGGTGCTTCTCACCTTCACATATGTCTATCTACAAATACGACTTTAGCCACTCAAGGAGTTATCCAGTAATGCCAAGGTATTGAAGTTTGGCCAGTAGCTTCTGATGGCTGACTTTATCAAAAGCCTTAGATAAGTCGACGAAAACAATATCGACAGATTTACCACCGTTCATAGCATAAATCCAATCATGCAAGCTGCCCACCAAGTTAGATAGCGCGGAGGACCCGCTCAAAAACCCATGTTGCCCTTTTTTTTCATCACTCGAAATCTATCTATCCAAGCTATCATTTTGTCCCTAATGATCTTCTCCATTAGCTTTGCTGGTGTAGGCGTTATGCTCACAGGACGGAAATCGGAAATAAGCCTACTATTCGAGACTTAGAGATAGCTGTGACCAAGGCTTTTTTCCAAATGTTCGGAACCTCTCCCTATAGCATAGAAATATTAAAGATATGTGTTAACGGCTTACATAATGAGGAGGCACAATTCTTATACACAATTTGGGGAAGCCGTCATACGTTTTTAAAAGAGATGGTTCCAAGCCTTCCAGCGCCTTACGAACATCGTTAGGGTGAAAGAAAACATTAGACAATACTTTACTTATGTGAGGCATTCCTTTCATTTCCACAAAATTTTCAGCTGAATAAGTAATGGAGAAAACACTGGCGAAATATTGGTCTAAACCCAAAGCTTTTTGTGAGTCCTATGCAAAGGCAGTGCCATTCTCATCGGATAGAATCGGTAGATCAGGACTAGTTTTAGTTTTCTGCCTAATGTAACGGGACAGTTGTTTGATATTCAATTTTGATGAAAGGTGCCTTTCACGGTAGCTTGCCCATTTCTTGATGTGTTGATCAAGATCTGAGCAAACTTTTTTGTATCGGCTGTCACTGATGGGAAGAGGTAGGGAGCGGAACAGTCTCTCTTTCTGGGACATAAGATTCTTAATATGAATAGGATACTTTGATTGATGAGTTCTAGGAACGCTGAAGGGGACAAACTTAGAAAATGCAGCATATAGTTGATTACAAAACTTTCTGTAGGCATCACTTGCGTTGGTAAATTTGTTCAACACCTCGAACCAATCAATACATTCAAGATACGAATTCAAAGTAAGGTAGTCCACGCTATTAATGTTTGGTAGAGGGAGGAGCTGTCTCTGATCCACACCAGTTGTGTACGCATGAACTTCAAAGCTGACCATATTATAATCGGAAGAGGAGAATGGAGGTACAACTTCACATTTGAGATAATTGGGGTAGCCGAAAGGATAATGTCGAGTATGTTTGGACTGTGGGTGGGTTCCGTGATGTACTGCACAAAGTGACAGTCAACGAAAAGTTGATGAAACTTTCTAGAAGCATGGTTTAATGGCTTGGCAGTACCCCAATCAATCCTGAGATTTAGATCACCCATAAGAATTGTATGATTACGCGTTGCACTCAAAGGTATATCAATGCGGCATCATCGGCTATTGTTGAATTTGGGGGGGGGGGCGATAGACAATGATAATCCTAACAGAAGACTCCGCATTTCGTATAAGAATATCACAAGAGAGAACGTCTGTGACAAGGCTTTCGTTTAATTTCAGTTGAACGCACTCTAAGGAAGTACTCACTATACAGCATATACCCCCACCTTTTTTCCGTCTTCGATCTTGTCGACACACGAAGTAAGGGAGGTCCCCCACAAGCTCCGAGTTGCGAACAATCATTCACAACTCTATGGGAATAGTTGATGAGAATCTCAAAACATTCAAAACATAGAATATTATAATAAAATAATACAGTGAAAAGTAGATGCTCAGCTGTCACACTAAATTAGTGATTAGTAACACACGAGTTATTGTGTGTGATTTGCGCTTGGAACGCAGTTGATACCACCTTTCATGAAAAGGACAGTGGCTTTTTATAAAAGTCAGAATGTCCACGATAATATTACTCACAAAGATACGTTAATATCGGATGAACCTGCTCAAACTAGTTCCAAGCTGGCCTACAACCCGAGAAGGTCAATGTGATAGGTTAGCCCTCTACGACAAAGCGGATTCCGAGGTGACGCGTCCATAGGACCACGCCCCCTTCCTTTCGGGCGCGACTGGCACCCACCGGTAAGTGCTTTTGTTCCAGAAGAAGAGAGGGGTACTGAATTGAGCAATATTTCCGGCATAATGGAGTACCAAAATGTCATTTTCTCTATCATATATAACTAGGGGTTAGAAATGGAGCTCCAGCTCAGAAGAAACGTAGGATAGAAGTTTTGGAAATAAGGTAAGCAATAAGCAGTAAGCAGTAGGAATTAATATAATATTTAAAGCACTCTAGGATCAATCTATGCTTTGCGATTGTCATGAAGACTCTGCAATGCTCTCAGGACGTACAGAGGTCTTGCAAATATACCTAACTTTTGTTAGTGGTTCTCTACTGACTAGACATGTTTGCGATAAACAATCTTCCAAGTAACATTCATGTTAACCATGATGAATATGAATACTATGAAGTCTGTTGATGAATATCACAATATTGTGTAAGTTTCAAGTGAGGTAAGAAAAAGAAAAACTGGTGGCACCCAACATCGGGTGCCACTGTCCCATGCACAAGCAAAAATGGCACCCACTGGTGGGTGCCGATGTCGTTAAAGGGTTAAAGGCACCGTTAACATGATTTTGGGTAATCCAGATCATGATGAAAAACGAAAGACAAGATCGAAACTAGTGCGACTGAGGTGAAGAAACTGCGTGCATCGGTGTTTTCATAGTGAGAAAAAGGCCGCGAAAAAAACGTTAAAAAGGGGGTTGGACGTGAATGAAACCAGAAAAATGAAGAAGGTGGGGCACCCGGACGAGCTAAACAGTGCGTTTCACTGCGCGCGTGTGGGTCCTGGTGCGAAGAACAGACAATGGTAATCCACAATTCATTCACTTACAAGCATAAATAAACAAAAAAAACCCCAGTAACAGCAAAAGTAGCTCACCTTTTGCAGCCTCTAGGAGTAGGAAATCAAATAAGGGATCGCGGCAGCAAAAAGAAAAACAGAGGAAAGAAGAATGGGAGAAAAACATCGCCTCATCACTCGGCGATTAGCTTTTTGTGCGTGGGTCCTAGAACGAATAATAGCAATCCGTATTGTCTCGACACTCGTCTGACGTGACACCGATGGAGGGGCGGAGGGCGACCGTGGATACTTCTCCGGCCCCTTATTGTGCCCTATCCAGCCGTTTTCCGACCTCATTCCTGCACGAATGGTACTAGAGGGGGCTTCGAATTCAAACCATGTGCAAATCTCCGAAACCACTTATTCGTTAACAGTGTCTTTAACAAGGGTTTATGAAGCATGAACTGAGTTCAAGAAACCCAAATGTATGGGACTCTACTTGATATACTCTATCTCGGTAGTGGAAAAGCTCCACTAAAGGCGAGGATATCAAATCTTTTTTGGTTCAGAAAACCTTGAGAAGAGAGAGAATCTATGAAATCAGCGGAATGGCACAGTAAATTCGAAGAAAATGGGTGTCTTTCACTGACCAAGGATTACTTAATGGGGGAATTCTTTTGTGAAACGCTTAGAAATCGTTATTACATTCCAAACAACGTAGTACTTGATCTTGAGCTTACTCACACATCCTCGATCATCTTGTGGGTAGAATAAAATTCTTTTGAAGGCGTCTAGTAATCAAGTAACGCTGCCAGTACCAGTGTTTAGTTTTTGGTTTTTGCTCCATACCTCCAGTCCTGCACATAGAATGTTTCTCAATAAGCACCACTAGACTCAGCACCTCATGATACAATAAATGTGACCACGGAACCCAGCAGTGGGCGATGGTGAGGAAAGGGGTGGGAGAGGGCGTAGTAATCCTGTCGAAGTCAGAATTCCTCCTCAAATTTCCGTTTGAAATTTCATGGTTTCTAAGCAGAGTGTTTCATAGCACATGTTTATTTCACAGACATGAAGAAATATTGTGATGAATTCAGCATCTCCTACATCCTCATCGAGGCGAGGAATGCGACTGCAATACGTTTGACTTCCTACAACAAGCGCTACTCACCTTTGCACGGATCACCCTCTGCTGACATGCTGAGATATGATCAATTGCGAAAATAGAAGATAATGCCATAGTCAAACTAGATAGAAGGCATCAAGAGCACTTAACAAGCGATATGAGACCTATGACGAATACTTTCTTCATGATAAAGTAGTTGAAATCACTATAAAACAGGAACGACGTTCTCTCAAGTTTTGTGGTGCAGTCCGTGACAGCTGGAAACCTCTTGACACTGCATATCTTGCTTTCGCAGTGTGAAGAAATGCACTGTTTCACGAATAACCTGTTCGAACACTTCCCAGAAGCTTGTCTAATACATGATAAGTCAAACCTATATTGTCTCCATTGTGTCTTACAGCTCACACAGTTACACTGAAATCAAAAAGTCAGTTGCTGCTCAATGAACCCCTCAGAGCATTCCAACAAGAAAACCCCTTCTCCATCGAAGGGAGCGAAGCTTCTTTCTTAGGGATTTTTTACCTATTCAACTTTACTCTATTAAAGTGTGCTAGTGTGCGTAAGCACAAAATGCTAAGATTCACTGTCACGTGTCCTATACCAGCTGTGAGTTAATCAAAAAAGGTCAACACATAGAGTCCATGAAATTTTATTGCCATCGTTGTTATGGTGCAATACAAAGTGCTTCTTCTACACTGCAAACACAGTTGGTGCATTTGCAATCCTCGTTACTTGTGCATGGTTTACCAACATCGTAAATAAGAGAACCAAGATAGTTTCCTCTGAAAAACGGCTGTCGTAAGATGATAAACAATCTTCACTGGAGAGCGGTACTTACGCTGGGGCGTATTCGCACCCTACAAGAGTCATGTGTTCACACCACCTCACCGCACAGCCGATCTTCTTGCTCGACTGCCAGACCACCTGAAACGATGAAACTGTTCTTTTAGTTGACAAAACTTGTAACGATTTCTATATCACCTGAGTATAGTGTCCGACGCCGTTGTTGAAAACCTCCATTGTAAGCTTGTTTTCTTCAGGTACGCCATGGTGTTCTAATTCGCTGAACCATGAATATACACTCTGAAGTTAAAGGTATCTTTTTTTGAAAAGCTGCTAGAATTCAGTTTCCTTACTCCTGCTGCGGCGTGCGTCTTGTTAATGTTAATTCCCCCTGACATCCACAAGTTTTGTCCCCAGTAGTTCCTGTCTTTGTAGGAATTATGTGCGAATTTGCATTCCTTGGCGTAGTCCATCATGTTCTTTTCAATGGCGCAATCGTAAGTCTGCAACAGATTGTTACTAAAGAGACGGTCACATTAAACTGCGAATGGTTCAGGGTTCTGCAAAGGGTGTTGCACCACTGTTGTTAAATAGCAGTAAGCCATGTGTTCATACCATTTTCAGCATCCTAGCTGCCATCGTATCCTCCTGACTTGTTCTTCGCTTTTCCTTGGGCAACGAGCGTCCTTAACCATTTCTGGTAATCACATTACGCCAAATGCTGCCTTGTTGTTTTACTGGGGAAACCAACCGATACTCGTTGTGTTTGTCCAAAAACATTTTTCTCACTTCATCCGACATTCCTTCCGCGTCCGAGCACATGGCTGAAAATACTTGGCAATAGCAACTTTTGCAAGAAAGAGTAACGTCGTGTTGATGATTACTTACATGCTCGTGCAGATGTGGTAAGAAGTGCCTAAAGGCATAAACTTAGTAATTCATTTGAAATGATCAACGATAGCGTCAAAGCTCTACTTACCAATAAGGCTAGTTCCTTAAGTGAAAACATAATTTGCAGCGAGTGCGGATGCTTGGAACTGGAACCTGGAACTCCTTTTATATGAAAGCTAGACAAAACTGCCCAGCTGTACAGACACAATAGAATCACAATGGAATAATGAATAAATATTTCTGACGTGTCGATCTGCTTTCCAAGGTGTTAGCTTTCCTAACAAGTAATGAGAATGAGTGCAAAGTGAAACCTGTATCGATTACTGAATAGAACTGACATCAAACGGACCAGGAGCCATGGATCTCTCAACCGAATCCAATTGTGTCTGTACAGCTGGGCAGTTTTGTCTAGCTTTCATATAAAAGGAGTTCCAGGTTCCAGTTCCAAGCATCCGCACTCGCTGCAAATTATGTTTTCACTTAAGGAACTAGCCTTATTGGTAAGTAGAGCTTTGACGCTATCGTTGATCATTTCAAATGAATTACTAAGTTTATGCCTTTAGGCACTTCTTACCACATCTGCACGAGCATGTAAGTAATCATCAACACGACGTTACTCTTTCTTGCAAAAGTTGCTATTGCCAAGTATTTTCAGCCATGTGCTCGGACGCGGAAGGAATGTCGGATGAAGTGAGAAAAATGTTTTTGGACAAACACAACGAGTATCGGTTGGTTTCCCCAGTAAAACAACAAGGCAGCATTTGGCGTAATGTGATTACCAGAAATGGTTAAGGACGCTCGTTGCCCAAGGAAAAGCGAAGAACAAGTCAGGAGGATACGATGGCAGCTAGGATGCTGAAAATGGTATGAACACATGGCTTACTGCTATTTAACAACAGTGGTGCAACACCCTTTGCAGAACCCTGAACCATTCGCAGTTTAATGTGACCGTCTCTTTAGTAACAATCTGTTGCAGACTTACGATTGCGCCATTGAAAAGAACATGATGGACTACGCCAAGGAATGCAAATTCGCACATAATTCCTACAAAGACAGGAACTACTGGGGACAAAACTTGTGGATGTCAGGGGGAATTAACATTAACAAGACGCACGCCGCAGCAGGAGTAAGGAAACTGAATTCTAGCAGCTTTTCAAAAAAAGATACCTTTAACTTCAGAGTGTATATTCATGGTTCAGCGAATTAGAACACCATGGCGTACCTGAAGAAAACAAGCTTACAATGGAGGTTTTCAACAACGGCGTCGGACACTATACTCAGGTGATATAGAAATCGTTACAAGTTTTGTCAACTAAAAGAACAGTTTCATCGTTTCAGGTGGTCTGGCAGTCGAGCAAGAAGATCGGCTGTGCGGTGAGGTGGTGTGAACACATGACTCTTGTAGGGTGCGAATACGCCCCAGCGTAAGTACCGCTCTCCAGTGAAGATTGTTTATCATCTTACGACAGCCGTTTTTCAGAGGAAACTATCTTGGTTCTCTTATTTACGATGTTGGTAAACCATGCACAAGTAACGAGGATTGCAAATGCACCAACTGTGTTTGCAGTGTAGAAGAAGCACTTTGTATTGCACCATAACAACGATGGCAATAAAATTTCATGGACTCTATGTGTTGACCTTTTTTGATTAACTCACAGCTGGTATAGGACACGTGACAGTGAATCTTAGCATTTTGTGCTTACGCACACTAGCACACTTTAATAGAGTAAAGTTGAATAGGTAAAAAATCCCTAAGAAAGAAGCTTCGCTCCCTTCGATGGAGAAGGGGTTTTCTTGTTGGAATGCTCTGAGGGGTTCATTGAGCAGCAACTGACTTTTTGTTTTCAGTGTAACTGTGTGAGCTGTAAGACACAATGGAGACAATATAGGTTTGACTTATCATGTATTAGACAAGCTTCTGGGAAGTGTTCGAACAGGTTATTCGTGAAACAGTGCATTTCTTCACACTGCGAAAGCAAGATATGCAGTGTCAAGAGGTTTCCAGCTGTCACGGACTGCACCACAAAACTTGAGAGAACGTCGTTCCTGTTTTATAGTGATTTCAACTATTTTATCATGAAGAAAGTATTCGTCATAGGTCTCATATCGCTTGTTAAGTGCTCTTGATGCCTTCTATCTAGTTTGACTATGGCATTATCTTCATTTTCGCAATTGATCATATCTCAGCATGTCAGCAGAGGGTGATCCGTGCAAAGGTGAGTAGCGCTTGTTGTAGGAAGTCAAACGTATTGCAGTCGCATTCCTCGCCTCGATGAGGATGTAGGAGATGCTGAATTCATCACAATATTTCTTCATGTCTGTGAAATAAACATGTGCTATGAAACACTCTGCTTAGAAACCATGAAATTTCAAACGGAAATTTGAGGAGGAATTCTGACTTCGACAGGATTACTACGCCCTCTCCCACCCCTTTCCTCACCATCGCCCACTGCTGGGTTCCGTGGTCACATTTATTGTATCATGAGGTGCTGAGTCTAGTGGTGCTTATTGAGAAACATTCTATGTGCAGGACTGGAGGTATGGAGCAAAAACCAAAAACTAAACACTGGTACTGGCAGCGTTACTTGATTACTAGACGCCTTCAAAAGAATTTTATTCTACCCACCAGATGATCGAGGATGTGTGAGTAAGCTCAAGATCAAATACTACGTTGTTTGGAAAGTAATAACGATTTCTAAGCGTTTCAAAAAAGAATTCCCCCATTAAGTAATCCTTGGTCAATGATATGTGTAAGACAGTCAACTGTGGGGTTTCGCTATACTTCGAGAGAATATCGGAACTCGAAAAGGAGCATTTGTCAATCATATTTTTTCAATACGCGAAATGACTCAGAGCACTTTCACAAGGGAAGCTGTGATTGGAGCGGTTCGACCTTTGCGCAAAAGCGCCCAATCGAAGAAATTGTGACTAGAACTTGAGCTTATCTTTTTGTAATAAGGTGACGTAACTTAATTGGATTCAGGGTAATGTTGTGTGCGTGATGAGGTATCATTTATACAACCTCTTCTTCCAAAAAAAGTATTTAAAAGGCCACGCAAACATTTGTCGTTTGAATAATTGTTACAGCAATAAATTTTATCATATCTACAAAAGTCCTACATTTGGCATCTGTAAACAACAACATTTCAGTTTTTTTCTTTTTTTTCGTTCAGTGAAACATGCTAAAAATTGGAACATTCAACTTTTATTACTATTTACAATAGTATCAGCTATTGCGAACCACGCCTTCCATCCCTCTGCGGTCAGTAGGCAAGAGACTCGTCTGGATAGGTGAATGTATTGACATGCACATGAGCTAGCTTTCCCTTGTGTTCCAAGGCAAAATACGCATCCAAAACCGCCACTAGGATTCTGAATGAAAGTTGAATTCATGGCGCATTTCAGAAACGTGATCAAACAACGTTGAAAGTAGCTATCCTTTCACTCTTCTAGGCTCAGATGGACTCGCTTTCCGGCAGCGTTCATCGGGTAGAACATTGTCGTTTCCTTAATCGTGCGTTTGTCGCTGATGGGTTCAATATGGTGTCAGAAACCGAATCATGCTGTCACTTTCGCAGTCCTTTTCTCTTTTTCCTTTTTTAGGGTCACCTAGAACTCACTTGTTTCTAACTGGAGTTCTGTTGCTTGTTAGGTTTCTCCTACACTGTGAACTGAATCTTAATTTGTACGCGTATTCTTTAACTATGATAGTATTTGGCAACGATCTGTAACCTGATTCAGAGAGACAGAGCGAACAGTTTAGGGAGAGAGAAAACTCAATGAAGAAGTGAAGGAGATCCGCCCCTCCCCTTGATATACGTAAATATAGGTGACAGGGTGCTATTGTAAAGCACATGTGAACACTCATTCACAACGTGTAGATTTTGCAATTTTTCACGGGGGACGGTACGAACGTGCGTCCGAGGGTGCGCGCGGCAAATTGCGCGGCGAAGTTCGTGACGATTTGTACGACTGCGGCGCCCATTTTCGGGGCACAAACTCGTAGTAGTGTAGTTTAGTAGGGTCAGATGATCCTCCTTATCCACTCTATTTCAAGTTTGGGCCCTAATGATGGGCGCCAAAGTTGTTCAAACCACTACGAACTTCGCCGCGCAATTTGCCGCGCGCACCCTTGGACGCACGTTCGTACACATACCCATTTTTCACCTCAAAGTGGGCTGGCCATCGGGATGGGTGGTGATCTTCTGATGGCACTGGCCGGAGCCCACCTTCACGTAACCCTTATGAGAAATTACTGAGAAGACCAGCGCAACCATGGGAACAGCTGATGAGAACTCAAATCATTGGGTCAGGTAAAAAGCTATATATTGCAGTGTCACATGAGATGAAAGAGATACTCTTGAAGCCGCGAGTTAGTGCCAGCGATTTGCGCTTCGAACAAGGTTAGGACAAGTCCACGTGCCAAAAACAGTAATATAAATGGAACCCATTTCCCTTCACGTGCGCCAGTGTGTTGGCGGTTCGCGCACGTGTGCTGGACCGTAAGGAGAAGCTGTCAATAACTCAGAACATAACATGCTTGCAAAGAGGAACCAAGATGGTGATCTGTCAAGTAGTAGTAGTAGTAGTAGTAGTAGTAGTAGTAGATCAAGTATGTCCTCATCGGAATGACTTGGGCAAAAAGTCGCTTGATGCAGTTCGATTTCGAAATTCGAGAGGAAATACTTCTTGGAACGTGTTACAGTAGAAGCGCAGGCGGCGTAGGTATTCTTCTCAACACGCACATTGTCATGAACTTCGATTCGTGCAAAAGCATGACAACACGAGAAGGGCGTGCGCAATCAAAGGTTCAGTTTACGATGAAAGTGGTTTCTAAGTTCTCTCTCTAGGAATACCCAGTGACACCCGCGGATAACAGGAAGAAAACTTTCGATTCCAAAACTAAACAGCTAGGGCATAGAGAGATCCCCGTTACCGGATTGCCCGAAATTCCCTCCCCTCGATTGACGTCATGTCAGACGAGTGTCGAGGCCATACAGATTGCAATACTCATTCAAGGACCCACACACAACCACCTGATCGTCGAGCGATGAGGCGATATGTTCCTGCTATTTCTTTATTCTCTGTGATTTTTTTGCTGCTACGATCTCTTATTCAATTTTCTACCGCGAGAAGCTAAAAAAGATGGGACTATTTTTGCTGGCACCAGGGCTTTTTTGTTAACTTGTGCTTATGAGTGAATGAATTTTTGCTCACTTTTGTCAGGTATTCGCACCACGACTCACACGTACGCAATGACACACATTGCATAGCTCGTCCTAACCGGGTATGGGTACATTCACCCAGAACTGGATGGACGCTGCAAACCGCGCGGCGAAATTCGTGATGATTAATACGACTTCGGCGCCTATTATTGGGGCACGGGTTTCAAGTAGATTGGATAAGTAGGGCCAGCTGATGCTACTTATCTATCCCACTTCAAACTTGTGCCCCAATGATAGACGCCAGAAAGCAAGGCCTCCTGAGGTTGCTCCGCCAGAATCGTTTTAATCACCACGAATTTCGCCGCGCGGTTTGCAGCGTCCATCCAGTTCTGGGTGAATGTTCCGTCTCCCCGTCCTAACCCCATTCCTCTTCATTTTCCGGGTCCGGTATCTTCCCCCGGCGCCGCGCTCGCCGCACCCGCCGCGTATAGCAGAATTGCGATGGAAGACTGGAGCGCGCAAACTGTGAGTTTAGAAGTCCTTCAATTATTTATTTGAATTCACTGGCCCCTCCCTCAATTCCAAAGGGGTCTTGACCATTGATAATATAGGAGTCATTCCAAACAACCAATTTTAATAAACGTAAAAACGAAAAAGAAAGAGAAAACAATCATTCAAAACCAACCAAAAAAGAAAGGCAGTCAATGAAAATATTGCCTCCTATTGATTGGCGGTGAGGCGGGCTGAGTACGGTAATTGCAGTTTGGAGCCGCGAGACAACTAAAATGATTTGCCGCAAAGCGATCATGGGAAATCGGGGAGAAGTTCACTCACCCCAATTTTCCTAGTCTCACTCTCGTCCAGCCCCTTTTTAACGACTTTTTGAAGCTTTTTTCATGTTGAAAACGATAATTCGCGCACTTTCTCCGCCTTCAACGCACTATTTCCCACCTTATCTTCCATTTTCTGTCATAATCTGGACTGACCAAAATAAGCGTGAACTGTGGCTTTAAGATGTTGCTCAACTGCAGCTCTGGCAGTTTTCGTTAACTAATATTACTGTTTCACAAAAGGGAGCAAGCGTGAGGTACTGCATTGAATTGTACTACCTAGATAAATATAGAATGCTTGAAAAATATCTGCCAAAATTTCCGCAAAAGTCTGGATTGTTTCTGAATGTCCCTGAAGTTCCCATAGAAACACAATAAAACAACACTGCTTATTTGTACTTGTATAACACATTCAGGGATCACACGTGTTGCAGTCAGCTCACCAAATCGAGGCCGCCCTTCAATATTCTTGTTTTCACTTTTGTAGGGTTGTAAGTTGGCACATTTCGATTAACATAGGGCTTTATTAGGACTTGAAAGGAATTACCTGTCGAATTTGGCGGGACATAAATACAATGCATTATAGGGTCAAACAAAAAGGCAGGTACGAGCTGGCCACGTACATATACGTCATACATACAAGTGAGTGGATCTTTTTATAGCAACTCCATTCAAGCTTCTAAAGCATTGAAGAAAAAATCTCAAACGTCTCGAGTTTCTTGACGGATACTTCCCGAGCTACTTCATTGAAGAGTTCTGCAGAAAAGTGATGCAGTGGACCAAGTAAACCCAGCTGGTAGAACAATCAGACACTTGAGCCGCCTGAAGAACGGATATTGAAGAAAGAAAAGCTCAGCTTTTTCTGTCTCCTTTCACCTCCCGTTCTTCAGACCGCTTCAGTGAAAGCCTCCTCACCATCCAATGGGTAAAAAGTTTAGTGACAGAAGTGAGCATATGAGTGGCAGAAGTGGCAGAAGAAACTCGGGACGCTTGAAATCGGGTAAATGGTTGTATTGGAAAAAATTTACATTATCGAATTCGGTTATGACCGATGGAAGGTATACTGCTTCAATTAAATAACGTGAAAAGCTTAACGACCATACATCTAACCATAAATGACAGCTGTCTTTGAGTTTCTGTCAGAAGAATGGCATTTTATTCGACTGATAACATCGCTCATTGTGGGAAACTGAATGATTCAAAAAAAAAGATTGAAAAGTTCTTTTCTTCGGCCTAGAATGGAAAGTTTGGAATTGGAGACCTTCAAAACGGACAGACTATAATGGTAAAATGAGCAAAATATGGGAAAAAGATAAGTTTGATCAGGTACATTGGAAATGTTGGTACACAATAACGACACCGTGGCATTAAAAACGGTCATTTTGGAATACCTTCTGCTAAACCCGCTCTTAGGACACAAAGCATACAGCAATTAATTAGCCAGTGAGTTGAATTGATAACAAAAAAGTGAAAATTTGATTGAGGTTTAGGAAAATCGTTTGAAATTCAGTATAATTCTCGCTTCAACAGTTATAAACTCTGCGAGATAATTGTGTCGATCCGTTACATTCAAATAAGAGCATTCTTACCATTTTCAGTCAGAATAGCAATGCAGAGAATCAGGCATACCAGTAAAGCTAAAGGGGTGTTCGGGGATTTCATGATATGTCTTGCAACGCCCCAATCTCAGTCGAATTCGTTGCTTCGTTTCTGCAACAGATTCGGATGAGATTACAGCGGCGAAGACAGTATGCTGCAAGCCTACGACAGATTGGGCAGGGGGCGATGAGGTTACGGCGGGAAGTAGCTACTGCAAGTAGCTTTGGAAGTTATCAGTTCCAAAGTTCGGCTCAGGGTGAAGACGAATTTTAGTCGGAATACTGTGAATTGGCAAACGCCAGTGAAGGTGCCGCGTAACGCAAAGACGCAACGCAAACACTGCGACGGTCCTATATGGGCGGTATTGAGGATTAACGATGAGCACGACACATTACCAGTCATTCAGATCAAACAATCCATGTCGGGCGTGTGGACATAAGAAACCGATAATGCGAGGGTCATCCTTGAGATCATGACTCAACCGCTCTCGCCAACAAAGGCTACGTTGCTCTCGGTGTACATAAACACGAGTACTTTTCTTATCAGTTGTGCTGAATAATCGATGAGGACTTTCGTTCCCCTTCTCGAATTCACTTTCAGCCGGTCAACATTGATCGAAGCGACAATGTTAACCACTGGAAATCTTTTGGATTGCCCTGCATGAGCCAATGGCACCTCTAGCGATCTACTCGTCCGACCCATGGGGATGGGAGCTTTTCTCTCCATGAAGGCTCTCCCTACTGATTGGTGTTCCAAAATCGGGTGAAGTAATTCGAATTAAGTTAGGAAGCACGTTCCGACTACGAATTTCATCTACTGAGCAATATCACTCGTGTGCGGTAGGGGAAGCGAAAATAAAATTATTTGCAATTTTTTCATCATCTTATTACCACTGAAAGCTTCGAAACTACCACGATCGATGAAGAGCAACGGTAGCGGAACGCTTCACCGAACCCAGAAGAACCATGGCCACTCCACGTACTCCTATGTTGTTGTGGTAGAAATTATTTGACTGTATTTTTAAAATATGTTCTTGTAGAAGAGCTTGCACATCGTGGAATTGTGAATTGGAATCTTCCCAGCATGAGCGTTCTTATGTCTAACTCTTAGGAAATAGCAGGAGCACTTTTGCGATCATCGGCAGCTGTTTACAAATTAACGTGTCGATCAACGAGACCCTCAAATCCTTTGAAAAATTCTGGGGCACAGTGTATTTGGGTGATTCTTGTATTTTCAGACTCCTTATAGGAATGTTTGCTGGACGACTAAGGTGTTGACATTGTGAAGCATCGCTTCGTCAGATTTACCATAATGTTGCCATCACCATTAGAAACGACAAGTTCAGGGCAACACTGATGCAATATTCCGAAGGTCCCCTCATTTATCAGACATCGGATGGCGACCGTAGTCAAAATGCTCAAATCACATTTCTAGAGAGCGAATTTGATACCTGGTCATTATTCCGAGAATCATTACTGATGACAAAGTGAAAAGAATATCATACCAAGTGTACTGTCGAACACTATGCCTGAGCATGCCGACAGAAAGGCTTTCTTAGGTATTCGAGGCTTAATTCCTCATCGTACTTCTGCTACAATCGTTCTTTCAATCGCTCTGCAATCAGCATGTATGTACGTGGAGTGCATACCTAGCAGATCGCATTTTATCAGTAAGCGGATTTAAAAAGAAGGGTGGAGTTCGCAATCTGGCATCTTCATCAAAGATTTTTTCTTTGGGAAGTTTCCATCATCATGGCCTCTTTCCAATAGTGAAGCGGAAGAAGCTCAATTAAATCCTGAACACAATTTCTTGCACATCATTGTTATCTCACTTTATAACATTCTCGTGCTACGTAATTTTTAGCGACAGGGGGGCAGAAAAAGTCGTTTTCAAAGCAGATATTCTTGAAACTCATGATTATTTATGATTTATAAGCTATAAGTCAAGAATCATGTTTTTATTTCTGACAGTCAAAGATTTTGATCACCGACTGACTTTCGTCCACCATTTTGAGTGCTCGGATGGAGGCTAGCAGTGGTCTAGAAGAGATGATGCATTGGCATTAACTTGACGAAAGAATACAGTGGTAGAAATCAAGTTAAGTGTCAGTTTTACCGTTTGTGCGTTTCTTGCAAATGATGCCATCGACAATGAACTGAAACAAGAGTAAACGGTCAGGCACTCTACCTTTTACCAGGGATTGTCCATTACCGTCACGATCTCCTTCTCAGATGATTTTCTATCGTTGAATGGCCTGTAGCCATCATGCGACGGAATGGCGTGACCCGGGTGGTGGATAAAGGATAAAGGATGAAAACTCGGGGAGTTGATCAGCCCCATCAGAGGGATGCGTCCACGTATTCGACTGCCATTCAGAATCGTTGGCATGTTGAATGCGTATGTGGCCTATACAATGATTTGTGGTGGCCAGCCGACGCCCAAGTCAATGTATTTATCCACCCACACGAGTCTGGTGCCAATTAGCCGACCCCGGAGGGATGGAAGGCTTTGTTACCCTAGATAGTCATCAATCCGTGATAGGGGGTAAATCGCGAGTCAAAAGTCACCAGCACAAGCCCAGAGATGTAGGTGGATCCAGGGGATGGACTTACTACTGGAGCCGATTATATACCTTCTGTGTCCTCGCAGATGTATCCATGCATGCGCGCGTGGAGAGTCTTCGGTGAGGTTAGCGTACTGCACCTCCAGAAGCTCGAATTCATGTAAATGGAAAGGGATCGGGTAGGTGGTTTGGAGCATCCACTAATAAATGAGCTCATTGTCCACTTTATGATCGCCTATGATTCATGACAGGAGTCTACCGAGCTTCCACGTCAGAGCTTGGCATGCTATTCGTAGGTATCCATTAACCTGCATTAAAAAAAAGTCGAAGATTCTGTGGTCACCATGAAACGATTCCGGATAGTATAGGTGAAAGCTCGAGTGAATCGGGTAACAAAGTGAGCATAAGAAAAGTAAGTAAACTAAATCCTGATAACAGACAGTGATAGAGTGCCACAGCACCTTAAACTAATGTATACATCATCAAGTAATATATAAGTGTTCACCGGTTTGCATTTGCACATTCTAGGTTCTCCATCACAGCTTTTCATCTATAATGTCAACTGTTCGTCTCCTCGAATTCTCTTGCACATATGCTGTCAATAATACGAAGTGAGTTCAGGCATTCCTCATTTGGTAGCAACGTATAAGGTTTTAGGTAAAAGTTAGAGGGTCACACATAACAGTGTTAGGTCACTAGAAAATAACACGGGTACGTGTAGTAACACGGATGAACAGTGAGCTAATACTGCGTGCCTAAAAGAGAGAAAAATAGGTCTCCCCCTCCCCCGCCCCCGCGCAACTGTACGTTTTTACGTAGCTTCAGCCAGGGGGTTTTGTTTTTACCGAAGCCTTAGGTGTATAGGAGCACCAGGGTGAGATGATTACCCCCAGCGGAAAACTAAAAACTCGCTAGCGAATGCTGTCCTTCCAAAATAAAGAATAACTACCGAATGCTAGGCGATTCACCCAATAACAACTTAGCTTCTTAGGAAACACGAAACGGTGGTTCTCGTTCTCAATTGTAGCTGCAAAGAGTAGGTGGCTGAAAAGGATGGTAGGCGCGGCGGAGTCAGTGCCCAAGCGAGTCAGAATTTCAGCGCTTCTGTCAAAACTTGGAGAGCTGTTGATGGCTAGTAACGACCTTTTTTTATTTTGTGACGTGAACAGTGAACCTAACCCAAAGTGAGTATGCTAATGTAAGACAGAAAATGCATAAGAAGTTTCAGTGATACAGTGGAACTAGTCCACGGTGATGTGAGCAGGGCTATAGAACAGATGAAATGCCGTGATGACGCATTCGTGCCAACACCTGTGCCGAAAAGGGATGGATCAAGCGCAGGTAATGCTCAGTTTCCTCACTGAAAACATATAAAATTTATGCTTCATTATAAGTTTTCTCGTGATGTAATATTGACGAGCCATCGATTAAGATCTTATTATCCTGAAACTGGGAGGACCTTGTGCAGTATGATCGGAGCTTGACCGCTGCATATTCTTCAACCTCAGTCATGTCATACCTTCATCATTTACAATTCAGAAGTGTAAGGCCCTGACTCGGTTAGCTTAAGCCGTCGTAATTTTGACGAGGCGGAGCGCTTAAACGTAACTGGGTTCCGTAAAGTCACTGTACCATTTATCCCTTAGCCGGCGATACTACAGCGTTGGGTAGGAAGATAGAAGCTGCCAGAATCTCAGAACCAAAGCAGACTTCCCAAAAGGAGAAGAACTAAGATGGACATCCTCAATTGCACGAACGCTTGCATCGTGTATCGCAGATCTGGTGACGCAATCTAGAAAGAATGGGACGATGCCGTAGGATTAACTTTCAATCGGACGAGAAGGCTTCGCCACTGCAAACTGTGTTCAGGAATGGAGAAGAGCTGTTTCTTGGACATGCGACGGCAGAGGCGTGCAGCAGGTCTCCTTGTCAGTACGCACTTGGCCATGAACGTCAACTCGTACGAAAGTGACAACTCGAACGAAAGCTATGGCTGAAGCTGAAAGCTTCCAAATGATCGTGCAAAAGTTCTCCAGAGGAAAACGGCACTGCTTCAAGGTCGTCGTCGGGTTTTTACGCTAAGATTGCTCCCAGAAAATGGCCTAACAGCTACATCGGGACTCAAGGGACGGAGTAGAATGACTAAGATAGCAGATTGCCCGAGTTTGCATCAAGGTAATTCGTAGTTCCAGATGCCTTCCTTTCCTTTTCCTTGGCTATCGACGTGGGAGTCACCTGGCAGACAACTTCCTGATGAAAGATTTTATTTTTTTATAGATGAAAGATTTTATTTTAATATATTTTTCATTTATTTTCTGTCCCTAAATCCTGTTTTTGAGCATGTACGTGGCGCGAGAGCTGCGATATTCAAATAACGGAGCCCCAAGATCGTCATTAATTCATTAATAGTAACCACGTCGTGTCCCCTAAACGTTTCTGGAAATAAACCCATCATCGGTTCCTTGAACATGTTTACGATTGTGAAAGAGTGGCAGGGAGCCTACGAGTAGCAGAGAGACGTCTCTCGGCGAAGACTCTTGAGCTGACATGCGACCGTGGAATCCCGCGAACTGCAGGCAATTAGTAATGAAGTCCGGACCTAACCAACTATGTACAGAAGTGACAGTGAAAAATTTGTGAGAGGGAAGATCAGTTGTTCTAGCCGAAGCCACCGAGACAGGGAAGAGCACTCGCAAAGCGCGCTGGAGCTCCGCCAGCAACGAGGCCTGAATGAATTAACCTTGTCGTCTAAACGCAGCAGCTACTGGATAAGTGTCAACGGGTTACATCGGTAAATTGTATCTCTGTGTCGTCGCATTGGTCAGCGATTTGCTTTAGTGGACGCCGTTAGCGTTTCTAAACGTCCATGTCATGACCTTGCATAGCAATACTTTTGTTCAGAGCCTTCACGGAGGAGCGTGACTGTAGCGTTGACGGACGATCTAACGGTCATCACGAAACTGCATGCCGTGTACGCTCCATCTGACCTTCGATTCCGAACCATTATCAACGGTACCTCTAGAGAATCTTCCGTTGACGGAACTCGGGAACTCTCGATTGCCTCTACAGTTTCGCGTATCGCTGAACTTTGAGCGGTATCCTTTCACAGCATGTAAAGTGATGCTCATCTCGCTGAGTAGATTTCAAGTCTTTAACGCCTTGGTAAGGCAGGATGTGAAGGACCGCAGTGCCATAAGTTAGTATTTTCCAGGACTGCTCCCCCGATGTTCACGAATGATCCCTACGATGCGCATTCCCTTCTGTTCAACCGTGGAGCTTAGTCGTTCATTATGTTGACTTATCTACCGAGGTGCATGTAAGAGTATGCGGACATGTTCGTCCCTTTCAGCGTAAAATGAGAATCAGGTACCAAACCTTTGCTCACAGACATAGTCTTCGTTAGGCTTGGTCGATCGCTCCATAAGCGCTACTCATCGAACATTCGTCTGATCGATATTCGGTGTTATAAGCATGATGTCGTCTGCAAAGCAGATGTGATGTAACGAATAGTGTTCCCCATAGCAAGTTGGGCAAAATTTTACCTTTCCGACAAACTACTCTCTTAACATTCACTATAACTTGCTTGTAGATTAATGAGATACTGGTACTGATGTTGTCGCAGAGCTTAAGCAGCATCATTATATTGAAACTATTTCCTGATTACTTGCGATACTTTGTGACAGTATAGATATTATCTGTGATGTTGACAAGAAGGTTTTAATCGACCTGTGAATGTGTGACACAGTAATCCAAACACACGCTGAAGCGCCTCCAAAACACCCGTCACATATACGACGCAAAGGAAAGGTACCCCGGGTGAAGCCTAATGCGGGTGGTGGGGTGCTAGGGGTTACGGTGTCACACATTCTCGGGACGTCAAAATCCCTCTGAAGAGATGTTGAATACCCTTACGATACACTGCTTGCTGCCATATATTCGGTGTTTTGCCAGTTCTGCTGAGGGAGACTTGTATAAAGTTCGAAGACTTTAGACAAGTATGCAACAGTTTCCAGCGTCGACTATGTCTTCCTTTCGTACAGCAACACAGTCTCTCTTGAATTCCACGGAGTGAGTACTTTGCATCTCATCAGCTAACGCGTGGAGAGTAGAGCTAGGGTTTTGACGATAGGTTGATGCCTTGAATGTTCAGAAATCACTCTATCGGTAATGGAGGCAAACAATTCTCTGTCCATGTGATGTCAATTTCGGAAGAGAGAATTGGCAGAACGACGCATTCATCCTCCCTAAGCGGTAGGTAGGCAGATATGTGGTTGTGGAAGAGATCCGAATAGAAGTCATAGACGACCTTCCCTTCGGCCGTTCAAGATGCAGTGACTACTCCACCAAGATGTCAGATCGAAGTCATTCTTGAACTTGCAATTGGCGAAGCGCAGAATGCTCTTCGTGGCCTCGGCGGCTTTGGCTAGAAGTGCTGCCCTTCTCTCTTTCAGATCTTGTTTCGTCGTTTTTCTATACGGCCTCGCCAAGTTCGGACGTCAATTGATGATAGACTGCAGCTCGCGCGATTTCGTCTGGCGTATTTGCTCGAGAGTCTTCTAACAGGGACGTCCTTCGGCTACTTATAGACTCTCGGCTTTCCTAGCACCGTCGCGAAGATGCTGACGAGTCGGTCAAATAATTCATTGATGTTGTAGATAATGGAACCTTCCCGGAGACTTGCAAGGGAAGCGAAACGGTTTCAGTTGATAAAGGACTCAGGGCTTCGTTTCTTGAATTCTACAGCTCCCTCTCATGCACTGAAAAACAGAGTCTAGCGCGGAGGAGACTATAGTCCGATGCAGCGTAGAATTTTGCAACAATAGCCGCGTCAGTTAGACGAACCTTTTGATTGTAAATGGTGTGGTATATCCATCGCAAATGAGCTTGGACGGTGGGTCGACATGAGGAATTACAACAGTCTTCAGCCTACCAAAATTTTCACTCAATTTACATTCATTCTACTCCTCTGCTTTTTATACTCCACTGTCTTATCGTCATAGTGCCCTTGCTATTTCTGCGCCTGAACTTATTCGAATGCTTGTTGGACAAGGGTTTTCTCCTTTCGTACTGACCACAATATGATTCTGAGTATCTTCTTTTGCGACCTAGTACAATCTCATTACACTTTACATAAGGCATTCAGAGATACGGTACACGATAATTTTTTGTCACCTAGTTATAGACGAATAATGGAAGTGATTCTCCAGAATGGTGCCAGAATGGCGGAGAACATGCGGAAAATTTCAAAAACTGGGCAAACTTAGGGGTCGTAGGGGAACGTGAGGACAAAAGTTGCATGGGAGGGGCATTCAGACGAGCTGTCCAAACACGTGCGCCACTGCATCCAGATGGCTGCAATACGCTGCTTGCGTGTGAAGCATGGCTCCCGTGCAAATGGTGTGACCCTTTGTTTACAATACTTAACAACTCGTCGGCTAAACTGGTCTTGGAAATCCTTTTTACGCCCTATCTTGACTGTTTTTCGACCTGAGAGCGCCCCTCAGACTATCCTTAGGGGTCTTAGGTAAAGGAGATCTCAGGAACCATTCTTAACGTGAACTGTGCGTTCACATATTTGTCTACAGGACATAACAGTGATGGCGCAGTACTGGGTCTTCGCTTCCAAATTCGCCTATAGAACTTTTTCATAGTTCATCACTCTTGACCCTTCTCGAGTTAGCCATCATTTATAACCCTATCTAATCGGACTCGAACCTCCATTGATGCATGATATTTTCATAAGAAAAAACTCATAGAAAATTACATAATGTTCAAATATTGCTTTGCCGTACAGGTTTGTTATGGTTGAACCGCTTTATTGGTCAACGTTTCGACTGAATCGTCGTCTTCAGGACCTGAAAATAGTTCGAAGCTCCTGATCTGTGACTTACCCGACCAAGCGCCTAAACACGCTAGGCTAGTTGCAACGACTCCCGGAAACTAAAATACGGAAAAGTTTCAGCAAAAAGACCAACCTTCTGCGGTTCCACCAGCGTTACGTCCCACTCTGTGTGAACAACAAGGGATCAATGAGTCACCATCGATGGTCGTAAGATAAGAACTGTGCGGGTGATCTCAAAGTCCACAAAAGGGAATGAACGGCAAGAGTTCACTCGTTATGGTCAAACACTCATTTCGGTTGTTCAGGCCTGGATTTTTCGTGCGAATATGTAACGCTTCCAGTATCTTTCTGGCACCGATCTCATTCTCGTAGGCTAGGATTTTGCATTCGATGTCGAAATCATTGCCTTGATGACCTTCTAGTCGGTGCCTCCCAAGTGGTGTTAGTAGACTTCCACGCCTTTTTCCTGCTAGATGTTCTTTGACACGTATGCCGAGCATCCTTCCCGTCTCACCAATATATATTTCGTCACAGACTGAACACCGAAGTTGATAAACCGTCCCTCGCTGTGTGCAATCTCCGACTTTTCCAAACGGACAAATGACGCAGTTATCCGTAGAACATGCACGGTCGTAAAGTCTATTGCGGACTAGTTGACGTTTGATATTGTCGCCTGGTAAGTTTATCAGGACAACACTATCGGCTGAATCCGCGCGTGCTATGCACTGTCTGATTTCTGCGCTAATTTTGTCCGATATGAAAGGAAGCCGGAGATGCACCATATTCTCAGGATTCCCTGGGAAATGCCTTTTCAAGCCTGATCTTCCGTGTTGTGTCCCATAACCATTCATCCTTGCTATCTCAGATGCTAGTTTACGTGACTCCTCTAGTTCCACTTCGCCTGTACAAACTCCTGTCGCTGTTTTGTACATATTACGAATAACTGCACATTTTACAGCTCCAGGGTGGGCAGACATTGCGTGGAGTAAAATGTTCTTCGAGCTGTTTTTCCGATACCACTTCACATTATACCTTCCACTTGAAATGTTTATCTGCGTATTCAGATAAGGAAGCCAGCCTGCATGCGGAACTTCTCTCGTGAACTTGATGTACTGTGATTGTCGGTTAAGAATGTCAAATAATTCATCCATCTCGTGCTGCGTTGATGTAATTACGCAGCAGTCATCGATATACCGACAGTACAAAGTGGGCATGCGCGCTAGAACTGGTCTTTCTATTCTGCTCATAAAACAGATAGCTAGAACCGGTGCTAGACGCTGACCCATAGCAAGTCCTCGATTTTGGGAGAAGTATTTGCCGCTCCACTTGAAAATATTACAACTCAGGCATTCCTTAATAAGAGCCATAATATGAACCTTGCTAAGTCCGAACGTCACCACTTCTGCTTCATGCTCATCCAGCATTTCAGAAACTGCTTGGAGAGCTTCGTTGTTGTTCACGTTCGTATAAAGCGCGGTTACATCGAACGACTCTATTACGCAGTTTTCTTGAAGCTTACATGAACGCAAGCGGTCAAGAAATTCGTTGGTGTTAGGCAAATGAGAAGGTACGTATCGGAGGAGCTGGCCAACAATTTTATTGAGAAACCACGAAATGCGGTCCGTTGGTCCTCCCACACAGCTAATGATGGGTCTGATTTTGTAATCACTAGCATTAACCGAGCTTTCACCTCCGTTGGACAACTTGTGAGTTTTGATCAGGCTATAGAAAACAGGACATGAGGGAGTGTCCAACTTCAACCTTTTGATCAATCTATTATCCAACTTTGCTATCTTTCCAATAGATACCCATAACGCATTCAGCCTGTGACACTGGGTGAGGAACGCCTTTTCCGTAGAGCCACTGTAAACAGAGGTATCGTTGAGGTGAAGTTTCGTGATCTCCCGGTCCAGGGAACGCGGAAGAACCACGAACTCTCCTCCCTTGTCGCTTACGGAAAGACGAATTTCACCGTCTGCTACGCGCCTTCGTATCTCTCGCAACCCTTCCCACTGTGCGTTCGTAAGGTTTGCGAACCTCTCACGCGTATGTCTTTCGAAAACTTCAAGAACTCCTGATGAGAGTACTCGAAATTTAACGTCTTCTACGGGAGAGGGTTGTGGTTAGCTATAGAACGAACGTGGGAAAGGAATAGGCGTCAGCATAGATTGCGCAGATTCCGCACC
This sequence comes from Haemonchus contortus, assembly GCA_000469685.2. Taxonomy (NCBI): domain Eukaryota; kingdom Metazoa; phylum Nematoda; class Chromadorea; order Rhabditida; family Trichostrongylidae; genus Haemonchus; species Haemonchus contortus. The sequence goes on along the minus strand of LS997566.1, from coordinate 29,406,572 downwards.
ATTGCGCCGAGGCTCTCTGCGCACTGCATTCATTCTGAGCTGATCTCTAAGCTGATGAAGCCCTGTCACCACCTGGCGATACGTGGAAGGTCTAATTCCTTGGGCAATTGAAAACGATGGCCCAAGATTAAGCAAATCCAAAGCCTTCTCCGATATTGGTGCATTGCCGATAACGGTGACTCTCGCCTGACTTTGTAGGTTGTTCATTCCTAGAGTGGTTGTATCTTCATACCGGTGGGTCGTAGAAGAGGTGGCCTCAGTACTGGAACCCTTTCGGTATTTCTCGCTCCTCAGGGCATTGAACTTGGCACATAGAGTTGTTTTTGCCCTAGATCGAATACAATCACAGATCTCCTTCGAACCACATTCAATCGCCTTCCAACAACGATCCGACAATAGCCGTCTACAAGATTCCTCTTTCGCGTTACATTTCAACAGAGTGGAATACAATATGTGTTGTTTCTGCTTGATAGCAACGCCTAGGAGACTTCGGTAAATATTGACGATCCTAGGGTGCTCTTCACTCAAGTTACATATTGATCCCAACTTCTTATTCGTGATGAATCTTGGAAAGACGGCGGTCGACTTGCATCGCTGCAGGAAGTGTAGCAATTGACGGGTAAGTGCGATCTTCTGTCTGAGGGCGAGAGCTTCACGAACTATACCGAACAAGTGCGGCGGTACATTGCGTAACAACTTCCATGTTCGGTCTTCTTGAAACCTGGGCATTTTACATAATGTTCAAATATTGCTTTGCCGTACAGGTTTGTCTAGCAGGAAAAAGGCGTGGAAGTCTACTAACACCACTTGGGAGGCACCGACTAGAAGGTCATCAAGGCAATGAAGGTCGTGACTCGCCTGTACAAACTCCTGTCGCTGTTTTGTACATATTACGAATAACTGCACATTTTACAGCTCCAGGGTGGGCAGACATTGCGTGGAGTAAAATGTTCTTCGAGCTGTTTTTCCGATACCACTTCACATTATACCTTCCACTTGAAATGTTTATCTGCGTATTCAGATAAGGAAGCCAGCCTGCATGCGGAACTTCTCTCGTGAACTTGATGTACTGTGATTGTCGGTTAAGAATGTCAAATAATTCATCCATCTCGTGCTGCGTTGATGTAATTACGCAGCAGTCATCGATATACCGACAGTACAAAGTGGGCATGCGCGCTAGAACTGGTCTTTCTATTCTGCTCATAAAACAGATAGCTAGAACCGGTGCTAGACGCTGACCCATAGCAAGTCCTCGATTTTGGGAGAAGTATTTGCCGCTCCACTTGAAAATATTACAACTCAGGCATTCCTTAATAAGAGCCATAATATGAACCTTGCTAAGTCCGAACGTCACCACTTCTGCTTCATGCTCATCCAGCATTTCAGAAACTGCTTGGAGAGCTTCGTTGTTGTTCACGTTCGTATAAAGCGCGGTTACATCGAACGACTCTATTACGCAGTTTTCTTGAAGCTTACATGAACGCAAGCGGTCAAGAAATTCGTTGGTGTTAGGCAAATGAGAAGGTACGTATCGGAGGAGCTGGCCAACAATTTTATTGAGAAACCACGAAATGCGGTCCGTTGGTCCTCCCACACAGCTAATGATGGGTCTGATTTTGTAATCACTAGCATTAACCGAGCTTTCACCTCCGTTGGACAACTTGTGAGTTTTGATCAGGCTATAGAAAACAGGACATGAGGGAGTGTCCAACTTCAACCTTTTGATCAATCTATTATCCAACTTTGCTATCTTTCCAATAGATACCCATAACGCATTCAGCCTGTGACACTGGGTGAGGAACGCCTTTTCCGTAGAGCCACTGTAAACAGAGGTATCGTTGAGGTGAAGTTTCGTGATCTCCCGGTCCAGGGAACGCGGAAGAACCACGAACTCTCCTCCCTTGTCGCTTACGGAAAGACGAATTTCACCGTCTGCTACGCGCCTTCGTATCTCTCGCAACCCTTCCCACTGTGCGTTCGTAAGGTTTGCGAACCTCTCACGCGTATGTCTTTCGAAAACTTCAAGAACTCCTGATGAGAGTACTCGAAATTTAACGTCTTCTACGGGAGAGGGTTGTGGTTAGCTATAGAACGAACGTGGGAAAGGAATAGGCGTCAGCATAGATTGCGCAGATTCCGCACCATTGCGCCGAGGCTCTCTGCGCACTGCATTCATTCTGAGCTGATCTCTAAGCTGATGAAGCCCTGTCACCACCTGGCGATACGTGGAAGGTCTAATTCCTTGGGCAATTGAAAACGATGGCCCAAGATTAAGCAAATCCAAAGCCTTCTCCGATATTGGTGCATTGCCGATAACGGTGACTCTCGCCTGACTTTGTAGGTTGTTCATTCCTAGAGTGGTTGTATCTTCATACCGGTGGGTCGTAGAAGAGGTGGCCTCAGTACTGGAACCCTTTCGGTATTTCTCGCTCCTCAGGGCATTGAACTTGGCACATAGAGTTGTTTTTGCCCTAGATCGAATACAATCACAGATCTCCTTCGAACCACATTCAATCGCCTTCCAACAACGATCCGACAATAGCCGTCTACAAGATTCCTCTTTCGCGTTACATTTCAACAGAGTGGAATACAATATGTGTTGTTTCTGCTTGATAGCAACGCCTAGGAGACTTCGGTAAATATTGACGATCCTAGGGTGCTCTTCACTCAAGTTACATATTGATCCCAACTTCTTATTCGTGATGAATCTTGGAAAGACGGCGGTCGACTTGCATCGCTGCAGGAAGTGTAGCGATTGACGGGTAAGTGCGATCTTCTGTCTGAGGGCGAGAGCTTCACGAACTATACCGAACAAGTGCGGCGGTACATTGCGTAACAACTTCCATGTTCGGTCTTCTTGAAACCTGGGCATTTTACATAATGTTCAAATATTGCTTTGCCGTACAGGTTTGTCTAGCAGGAAAAAGGCGTGGAAGTCTACTAACACCACTTGGGAGGCACCGACTAGAAGGTCATCAAGGCAATGAAGGTCGTGACTCGCCTGTACAAACTCCTGTCGCTGTTTTGTACATATTACGAATAACTGCACATTTTACAGCTCCAGGGTGGGCAGACATTGCGTGGAGTAAAATGTTCTTCGAGCTGTTTTTCCGATACCACTTCACATTATACCTTCCACTTGAAATGTTTATCTGCGTATTCAGATAAGGAAGCCAGCCTGCATGCGGAACTTCTCTCGTGAACTTGATGTACTGTGATTGTCGGTTAAGAATGTCAAATAATTCATCCATCTCGTGCTGCGTTGATGTAATTACGCAGCAGTCATCGATATACCGACAGTACAAAGTGGGCATGCGCGCTAGAACTGGTCTTTCTATTCTGCTCATAAAACAGATAGCTAGAACCGGTGCTAGACGCTGACCCATAGCAAGTCCTCGATTTTGGGAGAAGTATTTGCCGCTCCACAAGCGCAAAAAGAGATGAACAAAAAGAAATAGAAAGGGTCAAAAAAAGAGCTGGAAAGGATGGTAGGACGAATTTCACATTGAGAAACTGCGGTTAGGGAGTGTTCGAGCGAGAATGCACGAAGGCGACGCAATGTCTGCAATACAGACAACACATCGAAATTAACGGAGTTTCTAAAATAAAAAAAAAACATTTGCATGCAATAATTTAGACAAAATATGTTAAAATCTTCAATAAACTTACGAGAATATTTAAAGAATGCTACCGTAAAAAATTAGCAACAAAAAAAAACAAACGATATGCGAATAAAAGAAATAACAGCCGAATACTGGCTCCTGTACGAGGCGGTCGACCAGCTGATCATTCCTGGCAATTTGCCAATCTGCGTATCGATTTTTCACCAACTTCGCTCCAGTGCGAATGTGGTGAAGGACAACTTGAACTCGTAGTCAACCTAGAGAGGGCGGAGGCATCCCGTCCCCCAAAGTTCCTGCCCTTATTGTGCCCTATCCAGCCGTTTTCCGACCTAATTCCTGGAGTTTTCCGACCTAATTCCTGGACAAATGGTATCAGAGGGGGCTTCGAACTCAAACCATGTGCAAATCTCCGAAACCATTTTTTTCGTGAACAGTGCCTTTAACGTTCTACCACCTTTCACGTAGAACGAAGTTTTCCGCCGCTTTCGCTCAAATGATGTTACATTTGGTTTCAGAAAAGGCAATTTCCTCAAAATCATCTTTGATACAATTAAACGATATTGAGCAAGTTCTTCCGATCTACTTGAGAGTTTATTACAAGGATCAAGAAAAAGTTGGTAATTTTCCGGCAGTAGTTTTTTATAACTAAACTTTCGCTCCCTTCGCGTGCAGGGGAAAATCTTGATTTCTTCGCACGTTAGCTAATTAGGTTCGGGAGAGAGACTTCTACAGTCAATTATACTATAAGAGAGCAGCGCAACCTTCACAGGTAGAGGACTGCACTGTTCAGGTTAAGAGAGCATCAATCGAGGCCGAAGTGAAAAATAACGAAACCGTCTACGGCATGCTTGCTCTTATGCTGCCTAAATTGAAGGCATTGAAAGAGTGAGTTCATCCTTTGTGAGCTCCTCGCAAAGTGAATTTCTTTTCGAACCATCAAACCTCAAAGTGGACAAATTCTTTCTTGATTTCGTTCTTCTGTTATGACTAGTATACGGAAAATCAAATAAAGCAACTTGAATTCCCATAATGAGAAGTTTGCTGCCCGCTTAGGGTTTTCCAAACTTGGCCTTGTCGCTTACTGTTCACCCCCGTTTCCTCCACAACTGGCCGGATCCTATAGTGTTCTGAATTTGGTTCATCCTGTTCCTTTATAAAACAAGCTCGCCATAGTTCACCACTGTGTACTTTGGTGGTAGCTCTTCACCATGTACGTTGCCCCTCCGCAGCTATGCATCGATGTCACACTTGGTCATTAGAAGAGCCCACACCCTACCATAAGGATAGGTTGCAAAGAAGTACCCCTGCGGCTGGATGCACAGCAGGATTTTGTATTTCTCCATACATTCCATTTTTTCCCCAAGCAAAGGGCTGGAGACAATTTGAAGCGTATGACTACGTAAGTTGTCTTTTATATTTCGAGATTAGAGAACGAAAATAAATATTAATGATTGAAAATCGCTTTACTGCCTTCAAGAAGTATTCCCCATTGAGATCTATACACCTTTGCATGCGTTCGAACGAATTGTCTAAGCACTTTTGCCACTCTGATTGAGGTAACTCTAAAACATGCATTCTGAACGCATCAACGGCTTCTTCAGGCGTCGAAAAACGTTGACCTCTCATTTTTGTTTTTTACGTACGGGATAAAAAGAAGTCACCCGGGGACTATACTGCTGGCGATTCACCAAATCGTTGTTTTGAGTGCTCAAAAGTGCAGTTGTTTGAGCAGATGTGTGGGAGCTCGCATTGTCGTGGTGACGAATGATCCATCTTTGGCAGTTGATTTTCCTGATTTTTTGGAAAACAACTGGCAAACAAATGGTTGTAATTTGTCTCATCTTGAAATACCCATACAGTCGACTGCTGTTTACTTTCGGCTCATACGCGTAAACCTACCATCCATCACCCGTCGCGATGTCATAGACGTGTTTCGAAGCACTGCGACCGTATTATTTGAGCGTTCCTTTCGACCAATCGACAAGAGCCTTTTTTTTGCAAGGGATTGACAAATTTTGCGTGATCCAAAGATAACAATTTTTTACAGTCAAACGTTCATGCAATATTGAATGTATGCTCTACTCCCTTCAATGCCTAAGGTTGTCCCAATCTCACGATAGATCACATAGTGATCACGCAATATTAGTCTCACAAGGTTGGCGATTTGTGGGCAAAACTCCAGTGTCGGAACCCGTACTTGTCCTTTCCGAGGAATGTGCTCTTATCCCTTACACTACCGAGACCCCGCTTGCCCTCGCCTTCTTAATGGTTTATATGCCATAGCACATCAGCACTGACACGTACAACGTGCTGAGTCGGTCCGCCAGTATCAGCACATAACCGTTAAGCTGTAAGCTTTACATGATATAACTTGTTTTGACTTGATGGTTTGTTTGATGTGCTGATACTGTCCGACCGGCTCAACCCGTTGTACGTGTGAGTGCTGATGAGCTATCCTACCATATATAATTCGCTAAGTCTGTCTGTTGGTGTTTCGGTGTGTTTGTGCGTGTGTGTGTTTGTTTGTGTGTGTGTGTCGGTGTGTGTGTCTGACCAGAAATTCATAACTCCGGTCTCCGTGGACCCAGAACGTTCAAACTTGGTAGGAGTACGGGGGGGCAGGATGGGAACACGTATGGTGAGTGGCAGGACTGGGTTCCATGCACAGGGGACGCGGCGTGCGCGATAGAATTTTGAGCCGTAATTCATGACTCCTGTTTACGTGGATCTAGAGCGTTGAAATTCGGTAGGATTACACTCTTCGCACCAACAATGGGACCTCAGCATTTTAGGAAGTGATGTAGGATATGACGGTATCGTAGGTTCTCGGTGACAAGAACTGATCATAACTGATAAGAGATGATAAGGGACCTAAGAGGGGCCACCTACCGATCAAAATCCTAACGTCTTCGGATGTATCTTTGACCGTCCGGTATGTTTAATTCGATAAGAAGGGATCGATAGAGCAAGGTGACAAGAGTGAGTGGTGAGTGCAGTGAAAGGGACCCATTAGGGTAATACGATAAGCAGATTAGAACTTTGTTCACTACTTACTATGAGATTACGACCACTACCCAGCAAGGTTTGTGACCCAATGAAGGATACTCTTTGCTCGATATCATTTGCGGCAAAACTTTATAGCGTCCGTAATTTGGAATTTTCAACTAATGATATCTCCGCGAGGAAAAGGGTATAGTGATCTTAAAGGGTCGCTCGCCAATAAACTCTCACTGAGTTGCCACGCGGTTACACGAGAAAACTTGGGCAAAGGCAGTTGTTCGGATTTTTATTTCTGACGAATTCAGTAATATTGATCAGCTGGTTAGATGCCCTGACGCGAAAATATTGTCCTCGATATTGTCCGGTCGAAGTCGATGGTTGCAGCGACGTGGACGATGGTGAAGAAGACGAAACAGTAGCACCGAAGCTGGAGCTTTGCTGAAGTCGCTTTCTTTTATGCGGCGGTCTGAGCTCGCGTAGGACAACATAATCTGAAAAATGCGGTTATTACGGTAAACAAAGAACCTATGTTTTGAAAGAATGCTTACATTCTCGCTAACGTTCTACAAGATAAGACCCTAATATTTTGAGAAGTCCCCTTCTTTCAAGCTAAACCTACGGCAAACGCGCATTTATGAAGATCCGAACGGCGATAAGTCGGTCGGTGACTCACAGCAATCGACGACTTCTTTGATACTGATTACGGTAGCATTTGCTACACTCCCGGGGCAAAAGAGTTGATATTGTCTGACTTAGAGGCCTCGAGTAGTTCTTGTCGAACATCCTCGATGACGCTTCTTATTCTTCCTTTCGAGTTCGGTATAGTGCACAACGAACGATGATGGCCGTTATCTCTTGGAATGAGGAAGTTCAATATTGTGTTTTCCACTATTCCACAATACCAGCATTTCTTTCTTCTTTCACGGCATTCCACGTGTGGGTTACACCTTCCCAAACAGTAGACACATCTGCCCTCTTGTTGAATGAGGTGGTATCGTTGATCGCCGTTGGGGAAATCGGGGCACGAATCGGAGTAGTGAATTCCTTGTCTTCTGCAGAAGGCACAAGTGATCCACGGAACGGCGCTTGGTGAAAACTCATTTATTCGACGAGTGGGGAGTAGGCGTAAACCATGCTCTAAATCTTCGAGATCTCTAATGATATCCTGGATGGAGCGTTTTGGCTGGTAGTCGGCCTGTGAACCCCTCTCAATATTGGCTTCCTTTTCTTCGTCTTCTATGGAGTTCTCGCAAATTAGCCGAAGTAGATAATCTTCATCGGAAAGTTCTTGTGCGTTTGAGTCTTCTTGGTGTTCTTCCGATTGGCGTTCTTGCGATACTCTGTCTCCATGTCGTGAACGTGAGGTTCATCTTCTCCTTCAACCGTTTTTGTTCCTTTCATTTCTTTCACACAGGAGTTCGGGTGTTCCAGTGACACATTTGCGTCTTCAAACGGTTGCTTTTGGAGGCGACATTTACCTTCGGGCAAGGAGTTCATCGTCTCGTTTATCTCAGCCTCGATCTCTGCGATGATGCTCTCAACCTTTCAAACAGTTTTATCGGTCGTCATTATGACGTTCTCCATTTCAACACTTTTTGCCGTCCTTTCTTCCTTCCATTTTTCTAGAGCTTGCTGCGAGATTCTTTCATATTGGCATAGTGTGGAATATATTGCGTCTAGGAGTACGAATCGTTGCGTGAGTCGTATGATATTGTCCTTTGTCGTGATAGCCGTTTTGAGGAACCGAATGTTGAATAGGGCAAACTCTCCAGCGTTCGCGTCCGAACACATGGTGGTAAACAGACGTCGATACTTCCAGGATGCATCTAATTCCTCCGCTTCTTCGTATTGATCCTGAAGCTCTTGCCGTGTCGTTCCCAGATCATTTCTCAGCTCGATCGAACTTGAATCTCGATGGATATTGGCAAGGAAGCGGAAGTCTTTCAAGTAGATGCTTTCTTCTGTCATGATGCTGGAGTCTGAAGTAAAAGGCGTATTAAAGTGAATGGTAGACTAATATTGATGTTAAATGTAGGTATGAACTATGTACAACTGTGTACAAGGATTTTTTTTTTTGGGTCGTGGATATTATTGCCGTCATTTTAATGCTGTTTGTTGTGCATACGGGGCCTTATGCACATTACTTTCTTGATTCCCATAAAGAGAAGTTTGACTACCGTACTGATTGCTTTAATAGTAGTGTAAAGGATCCACCCCAAAATTCTAGCACCGAACGTAAGCAGAAAAAGATATGTTAAGCCAACAGTGATGGCTAGTCCCACCATGGCTGCTGCCAAGGTTTTGTACCATTGCAAGAATACTGACACAATATGTCCCAGATCAGGCCAGGAGCTGTCTGAATGGGATATTGACTCTCCCCTCAACCATTGTTCTATAATTCCTTGGGCCGAAGCTGTGAATTTGAGGATACCGCTTATTTCAAATGAGGTGCTTATTTGTCCGCATGAAGCAGAACAGTGAAGTTGGTTCCGTGCCTTGGAAAGGCTGAAGCGCAATATTGAAGCGATACCAGTGGTATTGCAAGGTATTGAAAAGGCGGCGGAATCGCAAATGACTTCAGCTTGGATGTTGTTTCGAGACGATTTGCAAAGGACCTGGGCTGAGCTACCTTTTGGACAACTATAACACCCTTTTAATTCGTCTGTGGTGACCGTACATATTGCATCTTCCGTCAGTATTTCAGTCTTCAACGTATCTTGAAATGACAGTATGATTTCTGAAGTCACCATATTAGTAATCGTTGCCTGAACTTTTGACTGCGGGTGCGGTCGGAACGATATTGATGGGAACGTCACCGGTAATAGATTTTCGATTTTATTAAACCATGATGTTATTGGAAGGTCTCTGCATTTGCAGTTAGCTGTCGTCTCTGCGGGCCAACACGTGCAGTCCTCGAACACTTCGCATGCTAGTGTTTCTGCGTCGCTGAAGGTTGCGCATCTCAAAGGTGGAATGATGTTATTTTTCCACAGGGCTGTGCCCTTTCTATTGGTTATGAACTGAGTGTTGAGCAGAGGAATTGGAGGTGTTCCAACGTTAGTGAGCGCAATGGTGAAGGATTTCCACTTGACGGGAACATTGGGTACAAGCATTTTCGTAGCTGTGGTAGACTCTCCGGTTACGTCATCAAAGTGTGTAATTTCTATTTTGGCGGCTTCCGTCCATCTATTGCAGTGGAAAACTTCAAACACTTCATTACTAACGGGTTCTAAGTATATCCGATAAAATAAACATCCCGAACTCAGGAAAAAGCAGTCGCATCCAGGGCCGCCACAGGATTCTACACAGGCGGTGTTGCCTGGATATTGGTTCCCTTGTGCTAGTTCGGGTAGTAAACTGGAGGCATTAACGGCCGCGCACTTGTCTCCTGTACAGGATCCGCTATGCGGGCAGCGTTTACTATCGACTACCCTATGGATTGTATCTCGAGTAAAGGAATCTGTTGTCGGCTCGCAATCCAGTAGTAACGATTTCCACCGCATCCTTATTTCATGCACTACTGTACCATTCTGTGACAAGCGGAGGCATGCTTCCTGTTTAAAAGGGCTGATTTTGAAGACCTCTGAGAGTTGGACTCGACAGCTGCTATGTGGTCCTTGTGTGCAGATGATGGAATGATGCGTGAAGAGATTGACTTCCTGGCATTGATGGGATAAACCTGCCTCGAGGGCTATTGTTAATATTGCAATGATTTGAGCTAACCGCCTTCGAGGGAGGGGTTTTGGTCTACTTTTCAGGGATTGAAAACCTCTGATCACCCATCTGATTATTGTCCTCAGTATGCGGCCAGCTAGTCTTATTGGCTGACCGAGAACTATTGGGACATACAGGAAGACGTAACATCCTGTTATAAAGCAGTATAACATAATTGTTGTTGCGAAAATAGCACTTTTTGGCCAGCATTCAGGATTTAGAATGTTTGCTGAACAAAGAGTGCATGAGATTGACTGGCAGAATGGGCCGGGTGGGCACATAATTTCCATGGTACCGACGGTTTCATTGTCTGTGAATTTCCATTGTACTAAATGCTCATGGAGTACAACCTCTGGTGGGAATGATATATTCTCGGTGGGTTGCGGTTCCTTGAACTGAACGCAGTAGTGGTCCGCGCATATCTGGTACGCACTTCTGGAGGCAGATGTGAGCCACACTCCCCCTGGTGTACACTTCATAGATCGTACTGACTGAGTTCCCGCTAGTGCTTTTGTTGGTGTTAAAGAGAGAAAGAGAATCATGGCAATTTGCATTAGCGTAGAAATCGCGAACATACTGCGGGATGTTCCTTGCTCTAGTGCACCTAAATCGACGGTATCCTCCGTGTAATCCATTGGTCTTCGTTTGCGAAGATTGTATCGTGGGGCTGATTCCTGTTGTTCGTCCGCGGCGTCGTTTTGGGGCTGGGGTGACCCTGATGATGAATATTCCTGCCCTTCTAGTTCAAGTGGGATTAGGAGGTTGATTGGTCGCCGAATAAGCCGCTGAGAGGGTAAGCGTACGACAACTTCTCGTACAGTTCCGCGACTGTTCGCTATTACTTCGTGAATCATGCCCATCTTCCAGAAGTGACGAGGCAACATAGGATCATTTATCAAAACTACTGTTCCTACCTCAGGATGTTGTGAACAGCCCCTTTTTCTTCCGATATTGAGGGTGTGCTTTTCCCTAAGAGCTGTTAAGTATTCGGTTTGCCATGCGTTCCAGAACTTTTCTGTTATTTGACAGGATGTTTCTAATGCTTTGACGGCTTGTTTCTTGGTTTGGAGGCCAGCTAACTCAGTAGGTGGAAGATACTCCGGGTCTTCAACATCTTCCAAAGCCTTTTCAATTGGGAGATGAACATGAATCTCCTTCTGAAGGAAGTCTATAGGGCGTAAGATTAGGTCTTTATGGGGCTCTCCAGTTACGTAAGTCAGTGGGCGGGTATTGATTAACGCCTCGATCTCGATCAAGGTTGTCAGAAGTTCTTCGAAAGAGAGTATTGAACGACCTATGGTCTTGAAGAGGCAATGTTTGATAGATCTTATAAGTCGTTCATAGAATCCCCCCTGCCATGGAGCGAATGGCGTGTTGTAATTCCACTCGATACTTTTGTTGCTTAATTCGCGTGCGATATACGGGTCGTTGTGTGCGGCGCGAAGGCAATCTTTCAAGATCGATTCTCCTAGTTCGAATGTCGGAGCGTTATCACTAGTGATTGATTGGGGTATCCCACGTCTTGCGAAGAAGCGGCGGAGCATATTGAGAAAGGCCCTTGTAGTCATGTCTGCGACGACATCGATGTGAACAAGTCGGGTGGTCATGCAAGTAATTATTGCTCCATAGCATTTTGCGTGCTCCTCTGTTGTCGATGTTATTGATAGAGGGCCAAAATAATCGAGACCTACATGTTGAAAAGGGTACGAGCGGATGACTCGTTCTCTTGGTAAATTTTCTTGCGTTGGGTATTTGTAGGGTAGGTTATTGAACTTTTGGCATTGAACGCATTTTCTTATTATTGCGCAAACTTGTGAGCGTAGTTGGGGTATCCAGAACTCCTGTCGAACCATGGCTATTGTATGGTTGATCCCCGGATGACCTTGTTGATGTGCATCTCTTATTATTATCTCAGCCAAGAGGGTTTTTTGGACAACAAGGACAGGATTTTTGGTGTCACTGTCCAATTGTGCATGGCCAAGTCGTCCATAACAACGGAAGATACCCTGTTCGTCTCGATGGATATTGAGTTGTTGTAAGGAGTCGATTACTTGTGGGGTAACATGTACATTTTGGTGATGACGTAGTAATGTTAACCCTGACTCTCGAACCTCAGGCGCAGTTAGGGGTCCTGTATTGTGGGAGAGATATTGACTGGTCATTGAGGGTAAAGTCAGACATATACGGCCTTTTGAATTGATGCGTTTGATAAGTGCTCGGAGAAAACGAAGAGCGTACGCCATAATTCGCTTGGCGTGGGTCCATGTTCGCACTTGGCTGTTATGAAGTATCTCTACGTCATTATTCTCCCTGGTGTTAATGGTGAGAATCTCATCTGATTCCCGCAGGTCTGAGGTACAAGCTCCCGCATCTTCGAGAGGAAACTGAAACATTTCCTCCTGACATGGCCAATGGAAGGGTGTTATTGAAGGAAGTGAGGACCTTCCCACCATAGATGATTTTGTAATTCTTCTTTCGTTGTTCCCCGAGTGGCGCAGTCTGCCGGGTTATCTTGCGATGCAATATATCCTATCCTGACCAGACATCGTTGCATCGTGATATGGTGGGCTATATTGCGTATTTTTGTTATGCGTCTATAAACAAATGGCCCTACTTCGTGTTCTGGTTTTTTCTTGAGCCAACTCAGAACAATTTGGGAGTCGGAAAAAACATAGACTTCCCTAATATTGAGAGTGTCTCTAAGTTCAGTGAGTACGCTATTGCAAAGTCTCATGGCTAGCGTCATGGCGTTTAGTTCTAGTTTGGGGATAGTGTATTTCACTTGGAGAGATGGAAGTTTTGACTTGGCCATGACGAGAAATGACGTAGCGTCGTAGCATAGATAAGTACAGGCGGCCATAGAAGCTAGGCTAGCATCTGCAAATGTGACTAGTATGACCTCCGCTTCTTTAGGGGCGCAATGGCGTGGTATCCGTTTTTCAAACCCCCCTGCCTCTTCTATTATATTGTCCCATTCGTTTTCTTTGTGCGTGGGCAAATTCTGGTCCCAAGTGTATTGGTCTTTCCACAATTCTCTCAGAAATACTTTAGCCTTGTGGAGGAGTGGAAGGATCCAACCAAGAGGGTCATATATTGATGCTATTGCACTAGTAATAGTTCTCTTGGTCCTAGTTTGGGTGCCTGGGAAATGACAGGAGGCTAAGATGGTGTCGCTATTGGTGTCCCAGAGAAGACCTAGTACTTTCGGATGTGTTTCTATGGCTCTATCTTTTCCTGTTATTGCGTCTACCAGGAGGTGGTTATTGGACGAAAATTCGCGCAGGTTCATATTGATTTCCTGGAACATCTGTTTCGTCCTCCGGTACACGTGTATTGCCTCTTCCAGTGTATCCGTGGTCAGTATAAGATTATCTACGTACATGTTCTTTTTGATGTCTCGAATCAAGTCATCTTCAGTCTGGTATGTATTGAGGTGATAGCGGATAGCGGCCGCTAATAAGAAAGGAGACGATTTCAATCCGAATGTTACCCTCGTGAAACGAAATGTTATTGTGTTTTCGACTGAAGGAGGAGTCTTATAGTTACGGAGCCAGAAGCATCTCGTCGCATCTCTGTCTTGTTCTTGTAAACGTACTTGAAGGAACGCCTTTTCGATATCCGAAATAAGCGCTATACTCCCGATTCTGAACCGTAACAAGATCCCATAGATAAGGGGTAGTATGACTGGTCCCCTGTACAGTACATCGTTAAGAGAGGGACAATTTTTATAGTGTGCTGAAGCGTCGAAGACGATTCTTAATTTGGTTGTTGCCTTGTGTGGGGTAATCACGGGCTGGTGAGGAATATAATGAATCTGTTCTCCCGCAGCACCATTTGTTGACTCCTCTACTTGTTCAATGATGTTGTCGCGAAGTTGCTCTCGAAAGATGTTGTCGTATTGCTCTAAGAGCGCGTCGTCCTTGCTTATTGATGCCCATACGTTAACTAGTCGTCTATAGGCTAGGGCTTTATTGTCCGGTAGGTACGGGTGCTGCTCGATCCACGGTAAGCGCACGTAGTACCCATCAGGTCGGCGCTGTACTGTGTCATTGAACCGCTCCCATACTTTCGCGTCCAATTCGGTACGAGCTTGCTTCTCTGTTCCTGTGAATTCCTCCGTCCCTGCAGATTCCAAAGTCCAGAAGTTGTCCCATTTATCTTTTTCTTCCTGGGTCACCTCATTTTCTTCTGACTGTATGGTATATTGTTGTACTACATCCATTGTCCAAGGGTTTATCCAATGGTCTTCATTTTCTGCAGTGGGATGTGAGACTGCCTTGACTTGCAGTACATTTTCCCCTCGAGATTGGGGTCTTCCTGAGATTAAGTACCCCAGAGTAGTTGGAAGGATACGCATGCCTGAGGGTAAGGCTATTGTGGGTTGGTTGGCTTTCATGAATGACCACAACTGATCGCATCCCAGAAGAATGGAGGGAGTGACTTGTCCATGGTCTTGCTCCCACTTGATGGGTAAATTTAAAGTGCGAATGAATTCGGCGTCAGAGTCAGGCAGACTCGGTGTTTCGAGCGGTCTTGTCAAAATATTGTGGGTGAATAAATCCAGATCATGTGGGTTCCCTTCCGCGTCCCAAGCTTTCAAGCACACTCGGTTGCATGAAGTCTTTTTTACATCGCTGGAGCCAAAGGTCATCAGTTGTACCACTTTCTTCTCCAAGACTGGTAACTGTAATCGTTCTGCTAAAGAGCTGTCTATGAACGACAGTTCTGCCCCGGTATCCAATAGGACGCTTACCTTGATCAATGCGTGGGTGGTGTTATCGATTATTGTTACTTCCCCTATTGGTAAAAATGGGTGTCTCACCAGAGGAATACTGTCAGTGATCGTATGGTGTTGGAGGATTACTGGTTCTCCCAATGTGTCATCTGACGGATTTGAGCAGCTATTGTTTTCCGTTGTAATGATGAGGTGCGATTTTGCCTTAGTTGACTTATTGTCGTTATTGTCTCTCCCCCTACCTTTTTTGGCGGCTAGTGTCGCGGAATGGTGTGAGTCCCCTTTAGTATCGGCTGGTTTGGAGGAATGGGTGAGACCACCTTTGAAGCAGCAAGAGGTATGGTGCGGCCCACCACATCGGAAACATCTTCGACCTTTGCATTGGCTGGTACTATGAGTTCCCGAAGCACATATCAAGCAAAGGTTATTTCGTCGTAGATGGAGGGACCGTTCTTGCGGAGTAGAATATTTATTGCAAGCGTTGGAAGGATGCGTGCCTTCGCAAAACATGCAAATGCCTTTTGTCGGACGTCTGACTCCCAACTTTTGGCTTGGGGTGGTATTGTCGCTAACTATTGCTTTATGTTTCGCTTCTGTAAAGGTTAGGAGAAGTTCTTCCGTCGAGAGTATCTCATCAATGAGCTGGAAGAGTACGCTCATTGTGAAAGGGGTTGTTGAAGCGATACCCTGTTTCTTGGTTATCACCTTACGTTTAAGCGTGTCAGGGAATTTGCAAAGAACTTTCTTGATGAGCCATGAATTGTTAACTTCCTCCCCCTTTTCCTCTAGTTGGGAGATGATCACCTGCAGTTCTTCCAGAAGACGGCGTTGGTCTCTTATGGATTGGCCGTGTAGAGAGCAAGTGTCTAATTTCTCCACCAGTGTGTTCACCAAGGCTTCCCTATTGCCATATTTATTGTGTAAAAATTGTATTGCTTTTCTGTCCGCTGTAACCTGGAACTTTTTTATTGAGTCTCTGGCTTCACCTCTCAGGGAACTGAGGAGATAATTGAACTTGGCCATTTCCGTCACGTCCTGAGAATGTATGTTGGTGTTGAAGATACCCCAGAAACTATCCCATTCCCAAATATTCCCTGCAAAAGTGGGTATTGGAATTGGAGGTAGTTCCAGGGTCTTGATTTTGGCCTGTCCAATTGGTGCATGTGTGCTGGATTCCCTTAAGGTTGATGTAAGAGAAGGTACCGAGGATTTTAGAGCACGCAGTCGGGCTTGTAACATCAGTAGGTAATCAAACGCAGCCATGAGGATGGTCTCACCGTTAAGCGAATACTCCTCAATTTCTTTCTCTTTACCGGTAAGCTCGGGGTTGTCACCCATAGAGGCTAATTCGTGAAGGGCCTTTTCTACCTTTCCCATAGAGGATTCGAGAACGCTAATACCTTCCTCTAACCCATGGATATTTTCGGATTGTGTATCTTGAGGCAAATCCGGATTCAGAGGAGTGTCCTCGAGTCTATCTCCTTTGAGATTGTTGAGAATATGCTCGAGTTTATTGACGTAGAGAGTCAAGAGACGTTTTTTGGTAGTGAAGAGACTAGCCATGATTACTGAACCGGAGATATTGCGTCAAGAACAACAAAGTGTACCAAAATTAATGGTTGACAGAGCGTCGCAATATTGTATGGGATATTGTTGAGGAGGTATAGAAAAGTGGATAAAATCAATGAGTATGAAGAAAGTAAGTAAAGAGTATAAAAGGAGAAATAAGCGGTCGAGAAGATATTCCAAAGTGACCGCTATATGATTTTCCGGTAAAGCAAAGTTTAAATTTAACCGACCTGAGTCCGTGAAGTCGCCGATGCACCAATTATAGTGATCTTAAAGGGTCGCTCGCCAATAAACTCTCACTGAGTTGCCACGCGGTTACACGAGAAAACTTGGGCAAAGGCAGTTGTTCGGATTTTTATTTCTGACGAATTCAGTAATATTGATCAGCTGGTTAGATGCCCTGACGCGAAAATATTGTCCTCGATATTGTCCGGTCGAAGTCGATGGTTGCAGCGACGTGGACGATGGTGAAGAAGACGAAACAGTAGCACAGAGCTGGAGCTTTGCTGAAGTCGCTTTCTTTTATGCGGCCGTCTGAGCTCGCGTAGGACAACATAATCTGAAAAATGCGGTTATTACGGTAAACAAAGAACCTATGTTTTGAAAGAATGCTTACATTCTCGCTAACGTTCTACAAGATAAGACCCTAATATTTTGAGAAGTCCCCTTCTTTCAAGCTAAACCTACGGCAAACGCGCATTTATGAAGATCCGAACGGCGATAAGTCGGTCGGTGACTCACAGCAATCGACGACTTCTTTGATACTGATTACGGTAGCATTTGCTACAAAGGGTCCGTTGATAAAGAACATCTGATAGTGGTGCTTTCATCGCTCAGAAATCCTCCATGGCATCATCTTTGGTTGTCTAGCAGTTGGATTTTTGATGGGTATTTATTTCAATAGAGGGAGCAAGAGATCGGGAGTTCAATTAAAGGCGTATGCTCCGACTTTTACCGTATACCACCTGCGCTGCCCTGCTAGTCCTGTGTCGAATTTCGTGTAGAGGGAACTATTATTTGTTTCAAAAAAGGAGTGGAGAGTTAGCCGACTGACTACAACTTTGTCAAAGAAAAAGATAAGCACAGCGTTAGCCCGGCGAACTGACTATGTGATATGCTACGGCGACATAATCTATTTCGAGCTCTGTTTCAGCTTTATACTCTCGCTCAGCTAAACAGCGTGAAAAACTGAAAATCAGCTAAACAGCGGCAAAAACCTAAAATCTATAAACTTTAAAAAAGAGGAAAATTTCTTCAGTTGAACATTTTTCGGGATATGGTGTTTGACCCAAGAAGGAGGAGAGCCTGGCGTTAGTCGGGCGATCCGACTGGTGGCATATAAGCCATTAAGAAGGCGAGGACAAGCGGGATCTCGGTAGTGTAAGGGGCAAGAGCACGGTCCCCGGAAAGGGCAAGTACAGGTTCGGATCCCGTCCGAGACTGGAGTTTTGCCCACAAATCGCCAACCTTGTGAGGCGTTAGGACAACAGTTAGCAAAACATCAAGTCTTGCAATATCAGTTTGCGCACAGCATCGGAGCAACAACTGATTTTGGACACCCTACGTAATTCGTCTTGGAGTGAACTACGACCTCGGTTGAATTCACCACACCATCGATAAGCACTGATCCTCGATGGATCTTCATCGCCAAAGGGGGAGGGAGAGATTAAGAGGGAAGGAGATTCGGCCTAAGTGGGGGTGGGGGCGTCCGGGGCCTGTGTAAATTTTTTTGGTTAGTGTAAACAACACAAAGAGCGCTCTTATGTCAAAACGTTCTTGTTACGTATAACCTCAAAAATGTCAAACTTTACGATAGAGCTGTCAGTTGCCAGATCGCAACACTAGGGTCGCCAAATCCCAAAATACAAAAGGCAATCCTCGTAGTAGCGCTCACCATTCCATGCACAATGGAATCGCCAGTGTTAAATTCCTCAACACGCGACAATGCTACACGCTTGTACACACGGAGAAAAATAATCATCGCATATGAAGAGAAGAAAGAAGCCTATGTTCTCGGTTGACGGGAACGACAGCTAAGGAATTATGCGTACCGGTTTGCCGAAGATCTGCAAAGAGCTAATAGTAAACTATCGCTCCAGTGATGACTTGAGACTGTCGGGGTACGACCTTTCAGGTGAATACTACGATCCATCGGCACGTATTAGGTGCAGGAAAACAGCGAGTAAGCAAAGAGAAAAACAGGGAACTTGCCGAGATTCTATCGTCTTTTTCTTCATTTGAACCTTGAGAAAACAGCAGACCCTTACTGAAGCGTGATCTCTGATCGGCGCGCACCATAAATGTTGAAAAGGTGGTGATGATAGTGGGCGCTTCCAGAGTGAAAAGTTAAACGTTTTCAACGCAAAGGCGAAGCGTCGAACGTCAAGCGCCTCGATGCATTTCTGGCAAAGGTTCGTGACGCTCTACTACGGAAGATGCTAGTCATTGGTCATTAAATTCAAGAGCATAATGCCTCCTACATACAGAATTAACAAAAATCTGGCCTGATCTCGAAAAAGAACACCATGTTTGAATAACTCCCATTCCTCTTCGACATGCGCAAATGCGAATGAACGTATCGACATCGATATTATTTTCCATTCCAGAATGATGTGATACAATCAAGTTCAGTGCAGGACATTAGTTCTGATTGCAAGCATAAAGTAGATTACATCACAATTTCTATTGCAATTACGTTTACCTATAATATTATTTTTACAATACTTGCATATGAGTACTTCCAATTTGTCTCATTCTATGGACCAACTAGACCCAGCATTGTTTCACAAAGCTATCCCAATTCTCTTTCATGCCCTTTTTTACTGAGATTAGAATAGTATCCTTCATCCGCATTAAACTGTCGAGTTTCTCATCTCAGAGATCTATTTTTAGTAGTGCCCCTCTCAAAAAAGACGAATTCAAACCACAATATCAAGGAGTAAGTACGTTTCAGCAAAACAGAAGCCATTGGGCGGATGTACCATACAAAACGAAAGTTTCGATCTCCGATTGAGCTAGATTTCTTGTAAGCTGCTTCTCATCGGTTTTCCTAATGAGCACTCTCGATGACGTTTGTCGCTTATTGTAACATAAATTGCAATCTAAAAAGAATGACTTATTGTTAGGAGAGCAAACTGTGACCTAAGAAAACCTGTGCACACCCTATCGACCACTTAGGAAGCCCGCGCGAACCGACATATCGACCACACAGAACGACTAACAATCGATCAAGGGATATCCTTTGGCACAGTGAGCATTCGTTGGCGACAGACATGGTGAGCTGATAGCTGCAGCCATTTGATTATTGAAATCTTGCGCATTTGAAGGAGGTGCATCTGCAGTTATGCTAAGTGACCCTGCTTCCCTGATTAAAGCCATTATCGCGACTACTACATGTGGCTACTGCTGCTTCTTGATAGGAAAATCCTTAACCAAATCGGTTTCCCCGAATGCTCTTTTCCTTGAACTGTGTGTAGGTCGAGAACTGTTTGAATACAAATAGTCGGATCATCGTCGACTCCATGGCATATCATTGCAGTATTTGGGGAATCTCTAAATCCTCACTGATTGATTCCGTTCCTCGCCGAATTTGTTGCGAAAGTGGAAGATTTGCGACCGAGGTTTCATCATGATCTCAGAGTCTTCTACCTCCATGGCGTGGGAATTGATAGAGAATGAGCCCGATTGAGCTGTTTTTTCCCTGTTAACGAATGCCGTTCTGTGATTTCCTTGAGCACGAGTAGTATTCCGAGTCGCACAAAGTGTTGTATGGTTATTATCTTCCAACATACACCTGGCAGGAAAGGGATGGACCTCGACAGCTTTCGATACTTGACCAGATGGATCCCTTTGTGAGAATGAGTGACTTCTGGCTTCGACAAAATCATCTACGCAGTCTTGGAACAAGGTTTCAGCAGCTGCATTCTGGCTATTTCCTGACGAAGCTGTATCACTGCTTTCAAGACGACTGGATCCCGTCCTCGCGGATGACGATGAGCAGTCTCCTTCATTCGCAACTCGTTTTCGAGCCATTGCATCAAATTTGCATGTCCCAAAATAGGAAAACCAATGGTAGGGGAGGACTGTGTTCACGTCGCCACTAGGGAAGCATTGAATGTGCAAATTTTGTGGTTCCTTCAAATCATTCTCAGTCTCGCACGAGATGGCTCCCATGAACGGTTTATCAGTATCTTCACTCATGTGATGGCGATGTACTTTTCTCAGAGCCACCGCTTTGTAATCCCAATGTGTTCGTACATGATCAACTAAGCGATTCCCATCCATCCTGGGTACCACTTTAGTTTACGCCCACAGCACATCATACGACATTCAAAGATGGTGGGCAGTCCCTCAGCCTTGAGCAATGACTTCGCTTTGTTGTGCCTTCCCGCCGGGGTGGAATTATCATTTCTTGACGCTTAGACTTGGATTTGCATGAATGTGAACTCTACATTGTGCTGTAGGCATTAATTTGCGTATAAGAAGGCATACGACTCCAGTTTATGGCAGTTGGCCAAAGCGTCCTACCTCTCTTCTCAGGTGCTGTTCCAGAACTCCAGAAGTTGAATAATGAAACCTTTCCGGCCGATGCACCAGTAACGACGTTACTATACATAGGTATATATAGAGAGAGATAGATAAAAATTATAGTCGCCACGTCGCCTGAGTGATATCGAATACCTTCTGTCGGACGTGATCCGCGTGATGGATCCCTTTTCAAAAGTGCGGTGGTTCACAGTGGTCCACTATACATTTAATTCAACAGGTAACAAAAGGCTTTATAAAACCTCACTTGGTTATGCGTCGAGTTAAAGTTTAATAAAAGCAACGATAACAAACAACACGTCAAAACATGTACCAAAAAAATGAGCGCCGACCGGGAGGCTGCTGGCTTTTTTTACCCCCATGAAGGTCAGGGCTCAAAGTTCAAAGATTGCTACGGTTGAAGGATATTGCCTGGTCGATTGTCACTTGTTCTGTGTGGTCGATGGGTCGGTTTGCGCGGGCCTCCTAGGTGGTCGATAGAGTCTGCGCGAGTCTTCTTAGATCATAGTTTGCTGTCCTATACCGTTCTTTTGAGATTGCAAATTATGTTGCAGTACGGTTTTTTTTTACAGAAGTGACGCAAAAACCGTAATCGGAGACCTTGCCGAAACGGGAAATAGCATGTTTTTCGTGTTCGATATGGTCGGAAGACTCGACACGGTATGAGACGAGGCAACACCCATGCCTAAACTGTATTAAAACGTGAAAAAAAAATCTTAAAGCAGTCGAAAAAAGATTGCTCCTTTTTCTAGAAAGAGACGACCGAAGAGAAAACTCCTAATTGGGTGGTAAATCTCAAGTCTTCGAAAACGAAACGAAGCATTTGACTGTTGTTTCATTGTCACAATCGTATATCTATACATTAATAAAACGTTCTGGCTGACGGTTACCTGTAATCGCTTACATTTCATGTAAAAGATTGGAGACGAGTTCAAAGGGTCAGCACAAGGCTATTGACGAACTGATTGTTGCTACTGTTTCTAACACGTTTTCGGAAAAGCGATAGCCGATTTTATGTTACATCTAACTTCAAATTAATCTTACATCAATTGAGTATTTTACGTTACACTGGCTAGTTTTAGTTGTTTCGCTGCGTGAATTTATTGCAGTTAAGCAGAGCTTTAAAAGTGATATCAACAAACACGGTTGCTTACACTAAAAAAGAAACTGGAACATGTTAAACATTAGGTGTTAAAAGAACTTCAAGAAATATAAGGCTGGCAAGAACGTTATACGACAGGATGAAGGTCATTCTGAGCTCATTTCTATAGTTTTTCGAATTAATCGAATTTCAGATATGTTCATCAAAGAGACCATTGGATATCCCCTATCCTTTCGTGAGGCACTGACGGGGAGCTGCCTTTCTGTGAGTAATCGAGTGTTGAGTTAGGACGTTTTCCTGACCGCCTAGGCCAAATGTTAAGCTTCTCAGGGCGACAGCTGTGACTATCTAGTCTGCGTTTAGCAGCCTATAGTGAAGGGGCTCTTTCATGCCCCACAAAATTGCAGAGACTCCTCCGTTGCTTCGAAGGCTAGCGTATTCTGCAGTAGAGCGGTTCAAACAAGTACTCACCGTGGATCGTTCCAACGGATAGATCGCCAGTATTTTTAGCAGTTACACTCGCGTTTTTCCTACATCGTGTCTTATAGAGGAACGGTATGGATCTAATGTTACCCAATCATAGATTGTAATGTTGCGGAAGCCTGTGTGAGCCCTGTTTTCACTCATGTTCTGATTTGTTGGGAAAAATTCAATGATGAACTTCTTGCTGTCACGTTTTTAGTGTTTTTACAAATTTTGAAGCTCGAACTAGTCGCTGAAGCACTTTCCTACTAACCTGGTATGTTTAGTAGTTCACAGTAATAGTCTCGAAGGGTATGGCTAGTACTGCTCCACACCCGAGCTCCTCGTTCATTCAACCTTGCATCCTTTAATAATCGTACTTTCAGGCACATAATTTTGCATGACTGGGTTGATTCTTCCCTAGTACATTGTTTATATATTAGTTTGATCTATCAATCTTTGAGTTAAACCAATTTGAAAGCACTAGTAATTTTTACAGCTGAGCACTACATCGAGGGTTGCCTTTAAAGCACAGTTCACGATAATCTATGGGTATCCGCTTCTTCACGAAAAACGATAGACCCACTCCAGAATAGTGCGATAGTAACGAAAAACAGCAAAAAAATACGAATAGAAAGAAATGCCAACGATCAAAAAAGAAGGAAAAGAGGGGGCTGGACAAGTTTCATAGAGAAGAAATGGCGGGTAACGGAATTTTCGGGCGAGTAGACGAATGCAACGCAAGGTCTGCAATTGCACACAACAAACCCAAACAGCTGATTTTGCCTTCATTGTTGAAAATATTTAATATCAAGCTAATATTTTACTGAAATATTCTGTATATTCAGTTGGCCTGGACGCAGAGGTAAGTAGCTGAGATTAATTTATTTGAGTAGAACAGAGTAGAATAATAGAAGAATAGTACGAATACGGTCGAATATTATTACCAGTAGGAGGCGGTCGATCAGCTTATTGATTTTTCACTAATGTTGCTCCAACGCGAAAGTGATGAAAGGCAATTAGGTTCCGTAGTCAGCCTAGCGAGGGGCGGAGGCTGACCCTGCTTCGCTCTCCGGCACGTTATTGTGCCCTATCCAGAACGTTTTTCGACCTCATCCCGGCACATACGATATCAGAGGGGGCCTCGAATTCATACCATGCGAAAACCTCCAAAATCATATTTATCGTGAACCGTGCCTTTAAAACGACGAGGAAGGGAGATTTCACAGTTCAGCAACAAAAATCCCTAATTCTCGTCTAGTCCGAGCAATGCAAGGAGGAAAGACATTTACGTTCTCATTCGAAACAATTTCATGTTTAATATCATTTGTGCGGAAATGGCATTGCATTTCATTCAGAGCTCTCTATGTGATAATCCTTAGCACAAAAAGTTAATATACAAAATGTTCGGTGGTCTAATTGGTCAATACGAGTGGCCCAAAATACCTGTCTGCAGGTGAAATGAAATGTTGTACACCGCTTTATCGTGAGCGGGCGCTTACTTCCGGTTGGACCAGATCAGTAGTTCCTTCCTCCCCACAGAACAAACGAATTTACTCAACACCACATTTGAAAAATATCGGAGGAGGTAGTATAGCGACAAATTGAACACTACCATACAAGCATCATACCGGCACCGAAATTCGGCTCTAGGCTCGCTAAGCAGCGCAAAGCCTCCCATCATCCGGAGTCAGGCAGTTGATACCAGGCTCGTCAGATAGGGTAGAAGCACTGATTTATACATTGATTTACCATCACAAATCGTTTTATAGACTGCATATACATACGAGACGACGCTGCTACGGAATTCCTAAAAATGAGACTGGTTGATGCCAATAATTTTATATTTTCCCTTAACCCCTAGCTCCGTTAGG
Organism: Haemonchus contortus; assembly: GCA_000469685.2. Taxonomy (NCBI): domain Eukaryota; kingdom Metazoa; phylum Nematoda; class Chromadorea; order Rhabditida; family Trichostrongylidae; genus Haemonchus; species Haemonchus contortus. The sequence goes on along the minus strand of LS997566.1, from coordinate 29,381,948 downwards.
ATGTTGACTTACTTTCATCTCTTACAATTAGAAGGCAATCGACAATTTATGAAGTACCATCGCCCAAATTTTCGCAGCCTGATGATGTTCTTTTGTTCTCACGCAATGTTTAATCATGAAAACCAAGTACATAGGTCGTCAAATACTTGGGGGTACAGCACGAATTCGCCTCCACTGGATCCTCAATGTCAGCGATGTTGATCTTTCATTGCTAACCAGACCATTCTGCATTAGCCATTCTGAACATAGCGATCCAAGCCGCACACTTAATCCTCCACGGAGACATTCAACGCGCACTGGAATGAGATTGGAATGAAGCAGGCTTCATCTTGCTTTTGAGAATGAAGGGAAGGGGAGCTGTGTGTGTTTGGAATGACAAATGTTAGCAATAGCCGTGTAAAAACACTTATTCGATGTTTGACAGCTAGATTCGCCTCTAGCGCGAGCTAGAACAGTCCAATGGATAGTCCCCGTTTGAGGGACTCAGAGTCTAGCATTCCTTTCATTCAGAGCTTTCGTGAAAATTTTGACCATCGCGCTGGCGGCCGCTTCTCCGAAGTCCCAAGGGTTTCAGTCAGTAAGCGCGTCAACTTGTACGTTGTAACGTCAAAAATTAACGGTTCATATATTATAACACCTGTAAGTATACACGGAAATGCGCGCTCATGAAAAAATTTGGCGAGAACCTAAAAGCTTCAACTTCTGTCTGTGGGTTTTGTCGATGGCATGATCAGCTTGCTGCTAATTAGCATTAGGATGCTGCTAATATCTCGCTCATTTCCCAATATTCTAGAAACAACAAGTTTCCGTTCTAGAGGTATGCCGAGGTTTTTGAAGTGGTCACTGTTTTTGTCGTAATTATTGTGGAATAGGCGCACGAGAGAGGGGGTTTCACTTGCCCGGTTGATTGGGTCTCAGGTGTTCGGTTGTTGCGCCCGAACACTGCCCCTTGCTTGGCAGTGCTTTTCAGGTACAAATATCGATAAGCTTCGAAGAGAACAAAATAACTGCCAGTTGAACGAATAGAAGATGACAACCCATAGAATCGTAAGGACCTTATTCACGCCATAATATTTCATGCTCTTAAAGTTTCATTGTGCCAGTAGAACTGGTTACAGTACTCATTAAAGTGCACGATATTTATCTCACTTACGAACTTACGTGAAGCTGTTCTTTGTAACATATCCATCATACTTTATTACATCTTCAAATATACCATATTGGAGAATGGCTCATCTACTAGCAATTTGGTTTGTACATTTCAACGTTTTCTGGTTTCCTTTCTCTTTTCTGACTATGTTAATGGAAGTTCTCCATTCTACTAGATGCTACAAAGATATATTCATGTGTTGATCTCGCTGAGAAGGTGTGCTTACTGAAAATCAAGACTCAACTTAATTAATAAAGAGATTAACTCAATTGATGGAGTGACACTACTCATCATGAAAGATAATGTCAATGAAATATCATCCGTAGCAACTTCGCTTGAAGGATATAATTAGTGAAGTTACTGGAAGTGATATGCCATTTTCAGGTCTGCCTGTGCATAAAACCACTTAATTGCTGTAATAACAGTACTCGCTACTTCATAACGACGGAAAGCAAGATCGACTGCGAAAGAACACGGTAATGCATCACTGTAACTGAGGTCACTGTAGATAACTATACAGTCTACAAATAATTTAGTTCAGTGATGGGATTCTGAACAAGACAGGAATAGTATGTTAATTAGGTGAATTTGAATTGATGACAACAAACAAATGCCTTTCCAAACAACCGGCCTCTTCACGTCATCGCTGAGCTGTCGCAAGCTGAGCTTTTGCAAATCAGTCAGAGGAGTAATGCCTAGTTTCTGCGTCATCAGCGGCTCATGTTGGCTTTTTTTTCTTCGATGAGCGGTTGACTCCTACACGAGCAAGTCATGGCGAAATTCCTCAAACTCAGAGTAAGGAGAAGGTTCTGTAACGAAAAAAATGCAACAACAGTCGCGATAACTGGTTTTTCGCAATCAGTTACGGATACCGGCTCACAATGGTTCTCTTGTAAACTTAGCATCAGCTCACCATGATGGCTATGACCTGAGTTCCGGTTGTTGTTGCTTCAATTTTGCTGGAGCCATTTTCCCCACGCGCCACATTTGGAAGCATTTGTGCTTTGAACCTCTTCTATTGCTGTTTTCTTAAATAACGAAAAGAGTTCTCGTCTCAGACCGCCACAAAACACGAGGAGGGCATACGGCTCGATGAGAATAGCAAAAGCGCTCAGAGGAAAGTACTGAAATGAAATCATTAAGGGGCAAAGTCTACATTTGTAGTCCAAAGATCGGCGAAATATCCACTTACCATGTCGAAAAGTACGTTAGCCAAAGTCTGATTTCCTGAGAACATCACAACGTTCGCAACGAGCTGCTGTAGGCAAATGATAGCAGAGAAAACAAAACATGTCATTGAGAACAAAAACTGATTCCGCTGGGTGTGGTAGATACTTGGTGATACGGTCTGTCTGAAGGAGATAGTACTGTTCATGGCCTATTCTCAAGGAATATCAAGGAAAAGCTGAAGCAGCAGTACTGCAAGTTACGAATGGGCTTTAAGAAATTCGTATGGATTTCCCGAAGTGCGTAACTTCCATATCGCTATCGTAAATGTCATTTTAGCGAGCAATGTCATTTTAATGAGCAATAAATCAATTGTTTTCTATGCACTTGCCGAGTACACATTTTGAGCAAACCGATGGCAATTCGTTCTGATTTCATGCATACCGTACCGGCTGTTTAATGATGAGTACAGTTCTTTCTGCAGAATAGGCATATACTTGACTGGAACAAAGGACTAACTCATACTTGCTATTTTTCCAGTTTGAAAGGCCGCTGTAGTGTGAAACTGGGGCATGACGAAGTTCATCCAAAAAAAGTACCAAAAGGCAAATACAGTCTGCGTGATGCGACGGTCCACTTGTTCTGCAGCATGGTAGTTATTCAGCAACTCACTGGATACTTTTGATGTGAGCTTTTAGTTACAGTCATAGTGAGTGCTATTGCCAATGACCTACCCTCAGAAACTTTGATGAATCGAGGCCATGGAATAAAACTTTTTCAAGTTTTCTTTTTGTTACTGTGTAGAGCTCGATGGGCTGTGTTGAAATAAGCGACATTGTTTATGAAAGGAAGGGAAAACTAATCTAGCTCTAAAGAGAAGGCGAAAAAACTCGGATTCGATTCCGTCGTAACTTTTTTAACAGTTAGTGTGGGGACAGTATCACTTGACACATCATGTTGAAAGGAATAGGAGGTGAACTTCACATATCAACAAAAGTAGAGGGTACAAAGTAGTTATTTCATCTTCTTCACGAAAAGGCTTAGCGAGCAACAAACCAACTGTAATGCTTTCGAAGTGACTATTATATTATCTATTAACTATTAATTATTATGCTGTTATTAACTCGAGACGGTAATCAAGACAGTACAGGCACTTGCCACAGTAACCGTAGTAATTATAGAATGCTATTTATTTGCCATCAATTACTGTATAAGAAAGTGAGAATTAGGTGAGCCGAACATGTCATGCACTTTGTGATGACAGTTGGACTATGTAGGTCGATTTCTAACTAGGTCCTTTGAGACGCCAAACGATCTCCAAGAAAAGCTCCAAACGAAAAAATGCTATATCTCGTGTTTCTCAATCTAGGACGGTTCCCCTTTTACTTTATTCATTGGCCTGCGAAAAGGATGAATGGAAAAATCACTGGGGCCCGCTCGATGAAATCGATGATCAACGGAATGGCAAGTAACTCACTCTGTAGGAACTTGTGCAGGACAAAAAGTCGCCAACAAAATCCTACCTGTGTTTCCTCCAGCGAACAAACGTCCATATGTTGAGGATAAGACTTCCGAAGCATACGGTAAAACAAATAGTTAGGGTAACAGCCAGAGAGATCTGAAATATGACGACCAACTTTTTAAAATCTCCATTACGATTGTAGGTTGTAGGAGAGTTGGTGTTTATAACTTATCTATGGTAATGATGTACACAACCTATCGAAACATCTCGGCTCTTCTCATACTGTTGCGCTCTAGAGATTTTTCAACAGTGTCAGATTCCAATTTAAGATTTCCGTGAATCAGTGAGTCGAACTCAGTCAGCATTAAGACAGTATGCTTAATAAGAGTCCTCACAACAGAAAGATTATCGGAACAGAAAGATTGGGACCTGAAGCTTAATCGACCACTTTCTGGAATTCACTTCCGTTCCGCGACTGGCCTCACATTCATCTTGGTGGGAATGTGTGTTCAACTTGTGCCGTGAGTTGACTTGTGTTTTATCCTCCCGGATCAGTATGATGCGAATGAACCGACCGCTAAGGGTAAGACTTGTTTGTTTGATTCGTCATGCTGGCATCCCTCTAGGATTCATTCTCTGGAATCGGTGACAGATCTCGGTCACTTCACCCTACAGTACCTCCAACTAGGGTTGTGGAAGCGTTCAAATACGTTTTTTCCTCTCCCTTACATGGTAGGGACCAGTCAAAGTCTATAACAGTGCTTAAACCCTCGCATTCATCAAGTGTCAAGTAACTTCTGGTCTTCCGTTGTAGAGAATGAGAAAGAGTAATGGAATTACCAAGAAAAATGAGAACTGCCGTCATTTACTTCCAATATGAATTCAGGATGGGATTAGATAGCTGTTTGATCAAAACCAAAAGCTATTTTCACGTTTACACTACTGAAATGCTTCCCGTGCTCCATTAGTGGCAACTGCCATATTAGGTTAAGATAATTGCGAGAACTCAGTACCCCTTTGTAATGAGTCTTGCTCATATTACAATATTAATTTCCCAAGTTACTCGTTTGTAACCTCAGCATGATAGCACGATGATAATCAGTTGGACTAGGCACGCTAATCGGTAAATCACTGTCCTTTAGCACTTATCTATGATCTTACTCAAAACGAACATTGAAATATTTTTTGGGCTTTGTATACACGATACTGGTTTACCCAAATTTTTATAAAAGTTTCATCATTGGATATCACGCCTGGAGAGCGAAGTGTTCAAGAGTAAAGGGTTCAGTAGGATAGTAGCTAACCCGCCATTTATATACAAAATTTCACTTGAATTCAACCGCAGGAAATTGAGCGTCAGAGATAAATTGGAAAACAGTCAACACAGTGTTTGATAATGCCTGATCCATATGTTGAAGTGTAGGAGTTTCCCCATTCTACCTTCACCCTTTGCCGTGGGTATGGTGGCCATGTGAATGGAAGAAATCAAATAAGTTCTACCATGTGACAAAATAAGGAAATTTATGACTCTCGGTCAATAACGTCATATAATAGCCTGTATTAGTTATGAGATCGATGTGAACAATATTAGCTAATTAGTATTATAGATCCTATAACCTTTACCGCGCCCATTTGTTACATATTCTATAGCCCCCATCGACTTTTTGCGAAATGACACACAAAATGGCATACAAAAAGACAAGATTAGCGCCTTACATATAATAAATAAAGGTTTAAAGGTAATCTTGTACTTCGTGAGGTTCTCGGGTGATCGGGTGAAGTTTTAATGATTTTAACATTTCCACTACCTTCGACATAATTGCCTTCTATGGCTGGGGAGAAGAAGCGCTGAACAACTTGACCTAAGGACATTCCCTCTAGCTTACCGGACCCTCCATTAGTTACTCGTTTGGCACTTATCACAACTCGAAGAACCCGAACAAGGCCCTGTCGCAGTCATAGCTTGATGGGCGGTACGAACACAAGATCGGTAGCCTGTCGATGCCAGCAAATTTTCCGTAAGCTCTGGTTTTGCCTTCTCCTAGGTGAATTCTGCCCTTATTAGAATGGATCAAGCGCTAGTTGGAACATGTGCAAAGCTAGCTTCGGGTGGCGTTCGAGCCCTTGAGGAAGACGATAATCTTTAACGTTGGACCACTGGAATCGACAAATAATTTAACCTTAAGGTCTCGAAAGGCAAAACTTTGTCCTTAGTATAAACTTTTGCCTTAAACACCAAAAATAATGTTCGCGCATTAAGAATCTTCAGAAATAAAATACCGCGTGGATCACACGAGGGTATCCTATCCATCGATAAGCTTGATATTCTTCTACCCATACGACTTCGATCGGTGCTCCAACTCGGTAGCAAACCGATATGAAAGTAATGAGGGTGATTGATGCAAAATAGATAAAACACCGCCGATTAGTCCAAAGCTGCAAAAATTATGAACTAAAATATTGCAAGGACCCTTCATTGAATCGAACTCACCGCTTCGAAGCTAAGCGGGAATGCAATGCAAGAGAATCGGTTGAATGTCAAAAGCATACTGGTAAGAAGGTAGCCGTGAAATGTAAAGCCACTGAGAAAGATGTTCAGGTTCAAATAAGCCAGGGAATCGTTCCCGATAAAACGATGTAACTGAAAACTCACAGCCCAAGAGAATAAGCCGAAACAGCCTGAACAAATCTACTTTGTTATGCTTGTCGTGAAATATTCAATAAAATCGAATCTGAGGTCAATTAGCAATGACGCCTGACAACATACCGTTAAAAACGAAGCATTTGAAGAAGGAAAACGATCTCGATTTCTTGCAGAAAAGTGGTACAAGAATGATTTCGCTCGCTAGGAGAGCGGCCGAGAATATTTCCAACGCTGTGGTAATGTAGTTCAAATAAAGCATCATCCTCATCTGAAACTGAAAGAAGAGCGACTGAGTAACATTGACAGGAAACAACGAAGCAGTAATGGGCGGAGCAGAAGAGCACAAAGGGAATAAGCACACATGGACGTAACAATAACAATTACTCCAAGTAGCAATTATGAGTACAACACTGATAGACTCTAACAGTGCATTGGAACCATATCATTGGATGTCATATAATTCCGGGGCTTTTATTTGTACTTCATAATTTTCACTCGACATTATCCACATTCACGTCTGTCATCTATTTTTTCAGTTGAAAATTGGTAACCATTTAGTTAGGTGACGCCATAGAGATTGATAGTTTGGGTTTCGTTGTCATAATTATTACTTATGTAGGCAGCTAATGGGTCTGTTGATCCTTCAACATAATTAACAACATAAAAAGAAGTCCGGCGAACCTTCTAGATTGCTTGACTTTAGATATGCTGTGATTGCCTTAATGCTTCTTTTGCAGTTGTGCCACCGGACCAAAGGATGGCAACTACGTCTGCCGAAAGGTTACGATCGGTAAGCTGTACCGTTACGTTGGAGCTGCTGTAAAAACCCACAGCCCGCGAGAACAAGAAAAGAAAAGAAAAAACCTACTCCTCAACAATACTGGGTTGTCCGGAAAGTCTCCGCCGATTTTGACACTCCGGGTTTATCAACTGTTTACAGAAGATCAAGAAGCTAAACTCATAACACTATACAATTTCTGAAAGGGTACGCTGTCCTCTATATCCTGGTTCAAGTTTGTTAATGGTCCTCGAAGTATATCTGTATAGGACTCGTGTGAAATTTGAGGATCACTACGTGCACTTGTTTCGCCTGATGCTTGCATCTAGCGCAAGGGCTAGAATTCGGCTGAGGACGCGAGAAAGATTTGGTACGTTTGAACAGACATGCTCTTGGGGAACATACTGTACGGGAGTGATTTGCGAAATTTAAACAGGGTGAACTCACCCTCGAAAGTCGGCGACGCTCAGGATGGCTATCACCAGTTGAAAACGACCAAATCAAGTACTAATTGTAATGAATCGGCAAAACTGAATGCTTCAAAATTAACCATCCGTGGTCACGTGAAGCTTTCCCAGCTGGCCGTCACAAACTACTGCCGAAGTCAAAATCCAGGTGAGGAAGATTATGTTGTGTTGCTGGTGGGTTTTGGAGAGGAATCATTAATTATGAGCTGTTGCCGCATAGTCGAACGATAACTTTGAGAATGTACTGTACTCAGCTGAACAATTTATAGGAGGCGATAGGCCAGAAGCGCTCAGAAGTGGCCAATCGTAAGGGCGTTGTCTTCGAGCACGATAACTCCAGACCCCACGTATTTTTAGTCATTCGTCAAAAATTGCTGGAGTTTGGGTGGTATGTCTTACCCCACACACCATATAGTCCAGACATAGCACCATCATACTACCACTTCTTTAGGTTTCTGCAAAATCTCTTGAATGGAAGATTGTTCAATCTACTAGAGTGCTGCAAAAAGTACCTTATAGATCTTTTCGATTGTTAGTCTCGAGCCTTCTATAAAAGTGGGATAAGGAATTTGATAGAAAAGTGGCGAACCGTTACTGAGCAGAATGAGCGATATGTTGTTTATCAAATGGATTTGATCGTCTAGAATTTTCCTTTCAGAGCTGACTCAAAAATCGGCGAGACTTTCCCGACAACCCAGTAGTTCCAGGCTGAAGTTTTTCTCTTCTAGAACACTGCCAAATCAACATAAAGCTTCTAATCAAATTCAAGTGCATCTCTATAAATCAAAGCACATGTGAAGCGACAATAAGGAAGAATGCATTACTTCAAATAAAAGTCCAAACAAAATACGAGACTTCGTAAGGAGCAGTTCAAAGAGTAATTCATTGTGTTGTTCTTAGTCACCCAAACTGAGCTTGGGACGATAATGTGAGAAGCTTCCTTTGACAGTTATTAAGAGGTCTGGTTACAGTGGGAGATGAGTGCTATCTATCCGGGGACCCTGATCAGTAGTCGACCAGAGCGATCGAGCCTTCATCCATCGAGGATCGATTAGGACTTACATCCATAATTTCCAGAAAAAAAAAACAATGTAGTGCACAGTGACTTGCCACAAACAAGCCATTATACAGGCCACATAAACATTAAAAACTTATCTCCATCAGTGAACGGCAGCTGTATGCGTGGGTGCACCGCACCGCACCTCAAAACATTCTAGAAATTTATCCAATTTACATGACCCACTTCGTGTAACTTTGATGACGTGACTCCAAGGAAAAAAGCGAGTTTACGCTCATTAGAGGATATACAGGTGTAAAACTGGCACAACAACTCCCTTCGGCTGACTTCTAGTTCCTTGAAGCAATATTTTTTGACGTTTACTTGATCAACGAGCGCACGCCTCTCTTAAATGAACATCAACAACAGAACAAATTATAGATCACTGTAGAGACTGCAAAATGTAATCTCTGAGGGAGATCTAGAAAAATTGTCGAAGGACAGTGAAAAACTTAGCGTTAGAGGCGACTTTTCTGGTTAGTAGTAGGTTCTCTTCAAGTATGTGATTATGAATGCCACTCCAACGTGATCCATTACCATACAATAAAGCAGCTGTATTACAATTCGATGTAATATGCTCCATGTTTTTAGGAAAGCCAGCAAACAAGTAACTAACGTTTTGAATCGCCTATTGGTAATTAAAGCATATGGTAATGACGCATGTTATTTCGCAAGCCACATTGTCAGGCAGGTTATTTGGAGGAGGCAATATGAAAGGTGAAGTTTTCAAGCCAGAAGATCAGGGAAGAGATGGACTACATAGCAAAATGATATGTACTATGAAGAATGCAGGCTACACCCTTCGTGATCTAAGGAAGCCAGGAAGTATAGTCTCAAAAGTAAAATCCTTTAGTTACTTCACAGACAAAATATTGGTCTTGTTTCAAACAGTGTGCATATTTGTTTCAGTAAAACCCTTGAGTTACTAATATTTATTTCAGTAAAATCCTTTAGTTACTGCACCTGCTCCTCTCAGATTAGTGGAGGTAGAATAGTGGCAAGCAGCGCCGTATCCCACGCGTGGCCCCGGGATCGAACGCTAGATCTATGTCCGAACTAGCCAACTAATCCTTCTATCCCTCTTAGGCTCACTAATTGGTATCAGACACGTGTAGAAGGATAGAAGTGACTTGTTCACTTTTTGGCCACTGCCTCAACTCAAAGGCCAGTGGCTAGTGGCTTCCGAAAAGAATTCTGCATTTTTGAATGAAGGGCGGATGCGGGGCACATCCAGTGACCGAATCGTTTGGCGATGACCATTCCAGAAACGGGCATTGTCATGGATAAAGAGTTTGTTCTTCAGCTCACTTCCTCCTCGGTGGTGGGTAAGTCTCACTGATCAGGGTTATTTGGAATTTTGCACCCTTACTGGCATGAAAACAGGGTATCTTTCTTTGCTGATCATTTATAATTTTTTATAATTTCAAGACATGAAAGCTGATGTGTCGTTGAATTAAATTTAATCACTGTTGAACCTTTTATCACTGAAGGTGCTGCCGAATGATCGAAGTATCTACAGTGGGTGAGGTGAAGAGCTGGCAGAAATGAAAAATGAGGCAGGATTCTGAGAGGTCGTCATGAATTAAGTCTCTGTTAGATTTGAATGAACTCAGCCTGACCTTCGCTGATGGGTCACCGAAATGGAAAATGAGAGGACGTTTTGCGATCAGTCGTGGAGCCGATAACCATCAAGGGTCCACTTTTCGTCACGTCTGTAGAAAAAGGCCTTTTCCGCGCTGGGACGTGACGACAGCTCACACGCGTCCCACTGATGCTTGTTCATTTCGATAGCAAGCAATATGTCAATCTTCTGCAACTTTCCCATCCTTTTCAGATCTCCTGAAGCAGTTGAATTGTCACACGTTTCTCCCTGACAAGCATTCGTGCAGAAGAACAGGCAAGGCCTCCCACCAACACCCACAAATCAGAGCTTATGGAACCTCATGCCATAAATCAGAGTTTTTATGAGGCGTGGCCATAGCATTTCGGTATAAATTTGCTCGAAACCGTGCCTTACCAATGTTCGTAATCATTGAAACGAACTTGAAACTTCGAGCAAGCCTGAATTTGTCGAAGTAGATAGTCAAACATGCTGTTTCGATGTTTCAATTTCTTAACCGAAACTTTTGTCAGTGCTTTACGTCACGCTGCTATTCAAACAAATATTAAGATTGATCTCAAAAAAAGTGACAGCGAAAGGGATGCAAAACACTATAAAAAATCTACTTTAAATCCTTTTCTAAATCGTTAGAGATCCGGAGATTTCTTGAAAAGCGAAATACCGTCTACCGCTCTAGCATAATTAGTTAAACAATGAATCGTAAAGAATAATTTAAAGAATAAAGTGGCAAGCATGCAAACCGTCGGGATCGTGAGCGCACCCGCATTGAGTTAAGGCTAGCCAGTGTGGGACAGGCTCACTTTCTGCAGAGGCTCCCGATGAGGTTGGGAACAGATCATAGTACAGCAGCTAGACATGCTATCTAGAGCAAAGTTGCCAGGCTCTTTGAAAGTTTTACCTTTTATCGAATTACCCTCAGAGTCAATTTGCTGTAAGTTATGAGTTACTAGTAATTTTCCTATTAACAAGGCTGTTATAACAAGCGTCAAGCCAACATAATCCGAAGGCCATGCACGATCAATAGTAGACTCTGCAACAAGGGCAATAAAATGATCCTTAAGGGGGTTGATTACATGTCCTGTAATCATTTGTGGGAAACAACGAATCACCTACTCCATGCTTGGTTAGGTTCTTGACGAATAAAATGAAGTTCATACGTGGATGTTTGATTACTCAGCTGTCACCGAGAAAAACAACTACAGTTTCAATTTGTTGTTAATGATCACCCATCTCCTTAGTCTGAAAATACGAAACCCATTCAAATTTACATTCCAAGAGAAACGCAGATATCCATAGAGAGCGATCCTTCAAGTCGTTCAAGCACATGTTTTTGCAACCATAAGTGACCTCAAGGGCGGAGGTGATGTTAGTTCCAAGTAGGTCATTATCAAATGCATGATCTCGAATGCTGTCTCGAATGTTCCTTTAGGGCCGACTAAATGTTAAGAAATCGTCTGGGATGACCGAATGCATGATTTGTACTTCGCACACTATTGTCAAGACCATAAATGCTTTCAAAACACCACTACGATTTTGAATGAGAGTCTGATGCGAGGCGCGTTCCGAAACTGAATCGAGTAAATGTCGAAGAGCCCATCAAGAAAGATGTTGCAAATCTGTGTGGTTATGATAACTTACAATAGTTCACGGCTGCATCCATGGACAGACTAGACCGAACACCAGGAACTAACTCTGCTCCCACGCATAATCATCACGCTTGGTTTGAAATGGTCGCACCTACTACAAACTACTCAGAGCTCTTTGGCCTATAGTAGGACTAAGGTTTATGTGGCAATGGGAACTGTGTCGTCTACGATGAGGTGGGATGAATTATCCCTTTTCTGAAGCCAATGACATTGAAAAAATCAAAAGAAAAAATGTTTAGCGCTGTGCTCCGTATTCGATAAGATGTGTTGCTATAGGGTGCTTATAGTCGAGCTAACGAGAACGATGAAAACACTATCAGATTATTATACAGCTGCCCCTATTATGATGGTGCAGTGGAATCGAAGGCACTCGCTTCTGGGATTGTCGTGCTGCTGAGCTCGGTCTCTTCTGTCTCTTCTTTTATATGTTCATGCCATGGTTAGCAGGTGGTAAATTCTCTTGACCGTTAGGTTTTCTTCTCTCGTTGCGACTGTCCCTTATCTTAGGTTAAAGGCACAGTTCACGATAGTTTTGGGTTATCCATATTATATGTACCGAAAAATGATAGGAAAGATGGAGAGTAGTGCGATGAAGGCGAAGAAACTGTGTGTAGCGGTGTTTCCAAAGAAAAAAAGGCTTCGAAAATCCTTGAAAAAGGGGTTAGACGACAATGAGACCAGAAAAATTTTGAAAAAAGGGGCGTTTGGACGAGCTATACAGTGTGTGTCATTGCGCACGTGTGAGTCCTGGTGCGAATAGCTGACTACGGTAACCAAAAATTCATTCATTCATAAGTATAAGTTAACAAAAAACACTAGGAACAGCAAAAATAGCCCAACTTTTTTAGCCTTTTGTGGTAGAAAATTAAAGGGGATCGCAGCAGCAAAAAGAATAACAGAGAATAAAGGAATAGCAGAAAAACATTGCCCTATTATTAGGCGATCAGCTGATTGTGTGTGGGTCCTCGACACTCGTCTGACGTGACATAGATCGAGAGGCGGGAAGCGCGGGCGATCCGGTAAGGGGGGCTGCCACTATGCCCTAACTGTTGAGGTTCGGGGCTCTACAGTGCCCATCCTGTTACCCTTAGAGGCTACTGGGTTTTTCAAGGGGGAAACCTCAAAACCACTTTCATCATGAACTGTGGCTTTGAGCCTCTTGTAGGTTCACATCTTCGTTACAAAAACACTTCATCCAAACTCGTATTTCTAAATGCGTCGAGGATGTCGATAGACAGATCATACACCAATCAGCCAGTTCTCTCACGAAGTAGTTTTTTGAACGAATTGCCTTCGATTATCATAACGTGATTCTCAGTGGAAAATCGAATTCTAAAATCTTAAGATCACCGTTCACTACGAGCAACAATAGCACTGAAGCTTAAATAAGCACGGAGACGACTGGCAACACACACATCGCTCAGGATCATTCACATGGTGGACTTGCAGGATCGGAACACCTATGATATTCGGTAGGAAGATATGTGACATGTGGGATGTGACAGGGTCGGACTGATAACAACTGAAAGAGCTGATAATTGACCCCCGAAAGCAAGACCCATCTACGAAATAGAACCCCACTGGAAAAATCAGTTTGGTCCTAAAGGTGTGTAGTTCTGGTTCTTTGATATGTTTCACTCGATGAGGCGGGATGGTAAAGTAGGGTGACAAAAAGTTAGTGGTAAGTGCACTTATAGGAATCGATTAAAGCTCCTTATTATCTTGAGATGGAAGTTTAGTTCATTTATTGCTGTTATACGAGGGTTGCCTTTTATATTTCAGGATTGGGCAACCCTAGTGTTGCAATCCGGCAACTGACAGCTCTATCGCAAAGTTTGACCTTTTTGAGGTTGTACCCAGAAAAACCTAACTTTAAATACTTAGTTAGACCAAATAATCAAATTAAATCGTGAACATTTTCGTGTGATTCTTTTTTGCAATTTTCGACGTGGATCAACTCAACAGCAGTGCATGGATGAACTTGGATCGATTTTTTGCGATCAAGGACCAGTGTTTATCGATGGTATGGTAAATTCATCCGAGGTCGTAGTTCACTCCAAAACGACTTTCGTGGAGATCGTCCCAAATCAGTTCTTGTTCGGATGCTGTGCACAAACTAATATTGCAAGACCTTCATGCGACCATCGTGAGATTGGGACAACCTTAAGCATTAAGGGACCAGCATACATTCAATATTGGATGAGCCCTTGACTGTCAAAAAGAAATTTCACCACGACAACGCGCGCTCTCACATATCGGCTCAAATAACTGCATTTTTGAGCACTCAAAACATCGATTTGATGAGTGATCCGCCACATAGCCCTGGCTTTGGACCGAATGACTTCTTTTTATTTCCGTACGTAAAGAAATGAGAAGTCAACGTTCTTCGACACCTGAAGATGCGATTGATGCGCTCAGGATGCATGTTTTGGAGATACCTCAATCAGAGTGGCAAAAGTGCCTCGACCATTGGTTCAAACGCATGCAAAAAATGTAGATCATAATAGGGAGTGATTTGAAAAACAATAAACAATTTTTAATTAGTAATATTTATTTTTGTTTTCTAATCCCGAAATATAAAAGGCAACCTACGTATTATGACCGCTACTCAGTAAGGTTTGTGAATCAATGAGGAATCGCGGTATCTCTTTGCTTCGATAATAATTATATGATGCGCGCATTAGAGTGCAGAGCCCAGCTAGTTTCAGATGAACGACTTGAGATACGTGCTTTCACTGTTGCAACATATAAAAACCCAATGAAACCAAATAAGGAACAATTATTCCAATTATTAAAGAGCAGTTAAGCTCTGAAGCCCTGCGAATGGTGGCCGCTCGTAAGGAAGTGGTGGAAACTATGGCGCTGTGGCTCAGACAGCGCTAAACAAGATTATACGTCAGAGAGTCTAAAACTATTATAGGGAATATGCGGCACGCAGTGCACGTGAAGCAGCCGAGAATTCAGCATGCACCAGAAAAAAATCCCCCAGCACCCGTCTGATGACATTCATAGCCGATTACGAAAGTTCGTGGCTCTATTGTAAGGAAGCGAAGTTCCAACCTCACCCGAAACTTGTTTTTAAAAAAAGTAAGCAAATGTAGCCGTCTACGAGGTGATTCGAAGATAACAATGATGCACTCGAAAGGAAACAATTATTTGAAACGGAAGCTACAGCTCCAGGTGAAAGATGGGAGAGCACCCAGACCAGATCAAACTATCGCACTTGACCGCTCACAGTAGTTCCCTATATGTTCAACAGTGAATACGTTCACAAAAGTACTTTCTAAGAGAGCAATTCCAAAACAAGCTGGTCTCAAGGTTATTTGATCCACAAAAAGGCATTGGATAACAATCGCCAATAGCGCTTCTATCGGTAGTGCTCAAGCTATTCTAACACGTCATTCTCAGTCGAATTTGATTTGTCGGGCTCTCAATACCAGGTGATGTCATCCCGCAAGCATTTCTTCACCTCGATCTGATTCAGTGATTTCGCAACTCTCAGCTATCAAATCCCATAACCATACCTCTTCTTCGACGTAGAAAGAGCTTTTGAACACGGATGAACATCGAGCGTTTTTGAGTGCTACTTTTTTACTGCTACTCTGATACTACTTTTAAATGCTACTTCTTTACCCTTGTTGCTTTCAAAATTCTTCACATATATGTCACAGGCTGCTTTCATAGTCCACGACCAGTCGCGCGACCAGTCGGAGGTGGTGTAGTGGCAGATGGCGCACTATCTCACACGCACGGTCACCGGTTCGATTCTTGGATCGATAGCCGCATAAGCCAACCCAGCCTTCCATCACACCGGGGTCGGTGAATTGGGTACAGATTCGACTGGGAGGATGAAACCCTGACCCATTCAGTACCATAGTGATCAAGTTTTACATCAAACCGCTGTTCTGATAAACGCTGAGATAAAAACCCTATTAGACTACACAAAAAGGTCAGAAATGTTTCTTCCAGTTAATGTGAAGCGCAAGCGATGTCGTTTCAGCGCTGCTGTGGGCTGTTGCGGGGCGTATCTCTTAGGGGAGATTGATTAACGGCAAAAACGTTATCCTTCACTTCATGCCGAAATTATATCACAACGCAACATGAGCTGCTACGCCGTATTCAAACTATTCAAAGAACTGGTTCGTTTCGATATCAATATCGGCGTACGGTAAGGTAATATCATTCCATAAAGGCTGTGCTCTGCTGCTTCAGAGCTTAAGAAGCATAAGGTTCTACCTCTTACGGCATTGATTTGAATGGCAAATACAGAATATGGTACAATATCTGATCCCTGCGGAGGATACTATGCTCCTTGTTGATACCCCCCCCATGCCCTTGAAGGCCCTTTGGACATTCCGGAGATGCCTATAGTGCCATGTGACTGGTAATTCATCCTGGAAGACCGAATAGATGAATAACAGATTAACGGAAGATTATTACATCCATACGGAGAACACAGGTAAACGAAGCCTTCCGTACGTGTCTCTTGGGCAGGCAGCCACATCAATGGGCCGTCCACAATAGGGATCAATTCCCCTTTCCTCGATAAAGGGATCGACACCAAGATCAGAGCCTAAGGATTTAATATCCACGTTTGCTCAACGTCAGTAATTTTAGAAAAGCTTACAGCTTGCAATAGAAGATGAACAAAGAAGATTATTTGTTGCACAAAGGGCTTCGAAAGAGTACTGTGATACTACCGCTGATGGATTCCAGCTAGTGAGGTTCGAAAGCATATGTGCTCCGTGATGGATCGAGTAGGATTTCTACTACACTATGAATAGTGAAGAGTACATAAATAAGGTCATTTGAGCATGTAGTTATTCCCTCTCCAGAAGCCTATTGCCGTAACCCATTCAGTACAATAGTAATCGACGAAAGCGGTTGTTCTGATAAGCTCCGGGATAAAAACCCTATTGGACTACACAAATAGGTCAGAAGCGTTCCTTCCAGTTGATGTGAAGAGCAAGCGGTGTCGTCTTATGGTTAGCGCTACTGTGGGCTGTTGAGGGCATGAATTACGCAATTCAAAGTATAGGCAAAGTCCAAACGGAAGGAAGCCTTTTTCCAACTAAGCGAACTCCATGAGCTCGATATGTCACAAAACGTATACTTGGAAAGCTAGAGATTTCCAGAAGTTTAAAGGCACAGTTCACGATAAAAATAGTTTCTGAGATTCCCCTACAGGATGAATTTGAGGCGCCCTCGTATGCCATACCTGGCACTATTAAGTCGGAACACGGTCTAGTGAGGGCTTTATAAAAGCTCAATGATTGGTCCGTGTGTATCCTTGGATGAGTTTCACCTGCACTGTAGAGGCTGCACCGATCACAAGGGGACACATGAAGGAACTTCAAATAACTTGTCATATCCCATAGCGACAGTGAAAGACAGTTCTGGACAGTTCTGGCTTGATGTAGTCAGCTCTTAATGCAATTGCAGTAACTGCAATCTCGTCCGAATACCCCTTTCATGATATTTCCGTCATGGCAATCTCGTCCAACCTCTATTTCCACTACTTTCGAGGAGCCATATTTTTCTCAGAAACAGCGAATTCTCTCGCTTTCTTCACTACCGATGAACTATTCCTAACCTATACTTCCGCTTTTCGAATAAAAACGGGTACCTCAAAATTATCGTGAACTGAGCCTCAAGGATGAAATCGTTTCAGTGAGCTCTTTTTCTATAAGAATAACCATTTTCGAGAGGGAAGAAAGCCACGACAACTGCAAGTGTTCGGGACTTGTTGCGTTTCTGCTCAACCCTGAGCTTCCATCAGATGTCCAAAGTACACGAGCTTCGAGAAAGAAAAACAAGATGGCGTCTGGCTGTCGAGCTCACAAGATGCATAGCGACGGACTAGAAATGCCTGAAAGTTGTGGGAAATTCGGTGACCTTCAGACCTCCAACCGTCCAAGGAAGCGTAGGAAGTAGTACAGGAAGAGATGAGAGCAGGACTTGATTCATTGGTGCAGGGAATCTACAATCTGATGTTTGAAGCTTTATGATTGAATGAACATAATGATTAGGTAGAGTGCAAACTCCCTTGTATTACTCATACTATGCTTTTCAATCAATGATAAAAATGTTATTAATCATTAATAACATTTCAAAGTACGACTGGGACCAATTACAACTCCATTTATTGTGACCAATATACATAAATTCTACGAATGTTCAAATCGATTCTTTACAGCAAGAAAGCGGAGCAGCACGCGACGATGATTGCAACCCACAGGAATATCGGTGATGTAGAACATCTGAGATTCATCTCTTGGATACATATTGGGCTAACTTCTTGTGCCCTCAGGGCTATGTTGGTTGCCGCCGCACAGGCAACTGAGCCAGCAGGAGGAGAACATTGGAGGCTCAGTGAGTCCTTCACACATTGCACGGCAGACATTGCTCTTCTGAAAGTGTTCAATAGATTTTGGGTTGATTTTTAAATGAATTGTAAAGACCGCTTACGTGCACATGTCCGCATTCGTTGGCAAACATTGATTGATACGTTGGGTCAGTGATTGCGTAGTGAACGCTCTTGAAAGACAGTCATGGTTTTCCAGGAACACTAGGATAAGAAAACAGTAATTTTTAGACAAAGTCCTTAGAAATGCGGTAGAAGACATTAGAGTGCACGAGCGTTCAATGCGAACTACAACTGTGGTTGATGGGCAAGAGAATCTGAGCTGGAGGACTCTTCCTAATATGTGCGTGGAAGTAATTAATTACAACGTTAAATAAGGTCACCGCAGTTGTGGATTTTGCCCTCAACACGCGCTTAAAGGTACAGTCTACGATGATTTTGAGATACCTCTTTCTAGTCGGAGAGCGGGAGTGTTGGGTGGAAACAGTTCATCGGTAAACAGGAAAGCGAGAAAATTTGCCGATTTCGATTAAAGTATGGCTCCCAAAGGCAGGGATAATAGAGGTTGGAGAGACTGCCATCACGAAAATAATATGGAAAGGGTATTCGGAGGAGATTCCACTTGTTGTAATTGCACGAAGAGCTGTTTATATCGAGCAAGAACTGATAAGAACTGCCTTTCACTGTTGCTATTGGTCATGACAAGTTGTTTGAACTGTCTACCTTAGTCCCCTTGTGAGTGGTGCAGCCTCTACAATGCCGTTGAAACTCGTCCACTGTGGGTGTGGCATTCACACGATACAATCTCTAGTCCCTTATTGCGCTCTATAAAGGATGTTTTCCGACCTGGTAACGGCAGTTATGGAATAATGTGGGGCCTCAAATTCATACTATGGGGGAATCTCGGAAACCATTTCATCGTGAATTGTGCCTTAAAATATAGTAGACGATACACAACTGACTATACTTCAGTGTTGAATCAACGGAACCGCAATATTAATGCGGTTGTCCTCGAAAGTTGACAAACTAATAAGTTTAACTGAAACTTCTGGATCAGGCAATCTCTGCCTGTTCACATTACTGCTGAATTCTTAAATTCCTTACCTAAATGCGAAAGCTCATTGATTCCGTGAACCCCCCTCTGGGAAGCGTGGTGCATTGCTTCTCACTATAGACAGTCAAAAACTGATAAATCGAGGAGGGATCAACCTGGTTTTCCAATTCCACATGCGTACTCGAAGAACGCGTGATTTTGAACATAGGCAACAGCTTCCTCGTTTACCTTCCCATACCATTGAGTGAACCGTTCAAATACAGGGATTGAAATGCAGTCGAAAGAGACAAGTCGAAGGCAATCTAGCAGCTCATCGAATTCTCTGAAAGATCAGCATTTTCAGTCATTTTTGATCTTGAGAGGGATTTATCTCGATAAAGAAGAGAACTGAAACCAAAGAAAGGCGAAGCTGCACTCTATGTAATGAACTAAAACCATGGACGGTCCACTCCCAACGAACCCCAGCTAAGAAGGGGTGGAAATCTCAAAAATGAACCTAACCGTGTAACCTTGTAGTCTGATGATGATGCGCCTTGATCGGAGCTCAGCTTACCACGGCCCATGATGAACTGTTAAGCAAATCATAGCTTCGATCGTTTTCCAAATAGAAGTAATCGCTTTACACTCAGTACTTTGTTGTAGCTACGTTTGTAGGGTAACTGGTTACAGGAAAATTTTAGAGTGTGGAGTGTACGGATTTACAGCACACCATTTATCAAATGTCGAATCCTTTTACCTACGAAAATGTTGAAGCGATTGTGGCGAAGCCAATTTGGCCCATGATGCGGGAACTCAAACTCTTTCAATGAGGTTTCAGTGTTTGTATATGACAGCCTTTAATCCTCTCTCATTACACCGCTCTGAATTGAGTGCCATTTTTCGAAATGAAGTCAGTGGGGTTAATTTCAAGCGTCACTCTATCTTCTCTCCGCCCTCCCTGACCCACTACATACTGATGTACCTATCTCTTCAGAATTGCTTTTTGCTGTATGGACTGTTGACGAAGATTCGTCATGCGTGCCAAGGTTGTCCTCACCGATGGTCAATGGAAGAAATTTTTGTCTTTTATGCTTTTGTATCCCGCTTCATGATCAAAGTCGAATGTTCCAGGTTATGGGGTTTATATCAAAAGAAAACGGGTTTACGGGGCATGACAAAATGTGGGTCTAGGAAGCTGATAGTTTCGGGTGGGCTTTGAATTTGTAATCACTGGAGGGATAGTTCTGCGCCTTTATCGGCCACTGTTACCATCCCGGTCTCATATAGATATTTCACTTATCGTGACGTGAATTCAATTGACGTGAGCTTATCGGACAAATGACGATCAGAAAAGAGTTACGGTTCAAGAGTGTCTCCGCTGAAAATCGCAGCCAATGGGCAGAACAAGCTGCCGCCACAAAAAGCCGACCGCTGAGGAATGAACATTCTCATAATTAGAATGAAGTGAAGAATTTGACACAGTAGCAATCAAAGCTGGTGAACCCCTTCTACTGATGTGTACACCTGGGTTGTTCACACATTGTTCAAGGCGAAACCAGGATCTCCAAGCGTGTCTCTCCGTGACGAGAGGTGAATAAGTCGCGCTAGCCGGTGACGCATCGTTTCTGAATAGACAAGCGATGAATCAGCTTCAACAATCAACCCTGGTCTCGAGCCCCCTTCCTATTCTGTAGTCTTCGAGCAACTGCCGATTTAGTTGGGAGAGCAGTAGCATCGGATACCTTCCCACAAGTTTTTCGAATGCGGAGTCTCCGAATTTTTGATACCGTTAGCCAGAGAGAGTCGATGGACGATGTTGAAGAAACTTGACTTCGAGTTCGTTCAAAAGCTTCATGATTCCTGTCGGGAAATGTTGAAATAGGGTACGGTTACCCAACTCGATTTATGCCCGTAATCGAGGATCGAGGAAAGCTCTGATGTTGTGAACAGTTCACCTAACTCCTCTATGAAGGACTAGGCATGTTATTTTTCATTGCCCCTACCCACTTGCCGGATGGCTTGCACTGCTGTTCCGACACATACAATGAATTCTCGACTCCCACACACTAAAATTTAGTCAAATCAACAAAAAAAAAACTGATCGGCTCACCGGCATATATTAATGAGTGGCATATTCTTCAACTGCATATCAAGGCGATCGAAGCTGGGGAGATAGTAAGGCCCTGAGTGGATACCGTATTTTTCGAGGTATGTCACGTAGCAGTCGTGTACGGTCTGCATTTAAAAGGAAGTATTAGAGAAATGTGCGATGAAAGAGGCTTCAGAGCTTCAATGAAACGTTATTACAAAATACCTGAGGAGTTGTGCAGAATCCTTGTGAAGGATACTTTTGTGGTCCAATAGGAGGAGGTTGGGCACAAGTGAGGTGCACAGCCAAACCTGCAGAAAAGAAGTAGGAAATGAAAAAATTTTGAAGGAATGTTGTGTAACAAAACGACTTCAAGTAGCTACCATAGAGTAAAAGTTAAGCGCCAGCCTGCTTCAAAAACCATTTTCTGGGTGATCTCCATGTACACCTTTTGGATTCACTGCATTGTCTTGGCATGCACATTGAAGTGTAAAGGAAAACGTTCGGACGAAAATACCAGTCTAGTTCTTGGGATGGGCCCCTATTCGATCCCGTTCAGAATAGTAGTGGCGGTGTCGATGCCGTTGTGACTTATAAAGTGACTTGTTGGTCACCGGCCCACTACGAGCCAGTGCTTTTATCCTCCAGAATTGCCGACCTCGGACCTCGCGTGTCTAGATGAGCGCTACTTGCCACTGCACTATCTCTGCTCTATTGTATCTTACATTACTAAAACAATGAAGATCTCTGATCTCCAAAGTAAACAAAGCCTGGCAGAGGTATCAGTTATTCTCTGCTCCATTCTCCATCCGCATTAGTATAATTGCAAGGTTTGCTCAAAGACCAGCTGATACTCTAGAAGAATAGTAGTCGCAAGAAGTAACGCTTGGATATTCCTAGACCAAGCCTCGCAAATCGGTACTCGTAATGGCTGGATAATGAGGGGTATTTGCTGCTCAATCACTGTTTTACCAATTGAGGCAAATCGCTAGAAATTCTGAGGGTGACAAAAGGGATAGCTTTTCCGCCTTGATCTGAATCGTAGCTAGTCTGTAGGCACAAACTGAGGGAAATCGCGTGCCATCGGAATTGAATGACATAATCGCCAAACCGATAACTGGGGACAGCGAACTCTCTCAGCTAAGCGAACGAAACGAGGGGTTGAGAATTGAGGCACCATAGTCTCATGGCGGTCAAATAAAAACGTCTTCCTTGGGTCTGTCAGGTTCATGCACAATTTTCTCGGCGAAATGGATAGAATGAATTCTGGACATTATGACGGGCATATCAACTATGCCCATAATGCACACAATACTTTCTGTTCAATATGTTGCTGCAGCAAGGAAGGAATCATGGAGTTCATTCACATAAATTCCGATTGCATGTGCTCCTTCCTCCTTCCAAAAGGCGAAAACTAGAATAGTTGGCGGCATCTGTAGCTTATAGCAGAACTTGAATGTTACTTGTCAGACTATTCATAGGTCTTATATACACAATGTTTCAGTAGGTGAATGCAGATCATTTGATACTCAAAATAGTTCCTATAGGTCAAAAATAGGTTCTAGACAATAAGAAAATTCAATCGATAGAAATTCTATTTGATCCAACTTGGTGCTCTTTCATACTCTTTCATCATGCTTTAACCTACTTGATTGTACTCAATTAGTCTGCTCATAGTATAACCTCATAGTACCTTATAAAATGATGGTCAAAGGCATCCGTTTAGGATGTGGTTCGTGGAGACGAAAATAGTTGATGTTACATTTTCCTTTGACCAAACAATATTCATGGCGTGTTTTCAGAGAAGAATTCGGAGGCAATTCCGAGTGGGATCCATTCTTGAATTATGGTTCGAAAGAAATTCAATTATTCTGCACAATCAATTTTTCAAGTAGTTGAAAAGAGTGAATGGAGTTAATATAAAAGAGATCGCATTGCAGAAAATTTTGATGGTGAGATAGGAGGCAACAGAACCGGTTCAGTCACAGCTTTTTCTACTTTAGGAAGCTGTTGAACTAAGGACCTCAAGGAATGATAATTTAACGATTCTGCATCATAAAACCACTTGACAATTCCGGTAAAGGTGTCGAGCAGGCAGCAGATCCTTTCAACCCTACCAAATGAGGTCCCTGACAAGTCAACGGATACGATCTCTGAATTCGTGGGATTGCTGTATTCACACGGCACAAAGAGAAAAACAAGATTGACCTGACTCTGAGTAAACAAAGATGCATGCTTTCAAGACGATAATATGTTTATTCTTGCCATATTTGTCGTTTACTTTTTGCGGTCATGTCAATGGTTAGTCTGAATCCAGGAAACCAAAGCAATCCAGTAACTTCCTATACACTCGCATGAGCTTTCAAAGCAAGTGAGTGAATGAAGAATAGGAATTGAAAGGAAAAAAGAGAGATTATCACGAAATTTTTGATATTTCACATATACACACCATATTATAAGGTGAAGGGTAATAAAACCCTCGGGCAAGAATTAGTCTCTCTGAGGGATGCTCCACCCACATTCGACCTTAATTCAGAATCGGGGTAGCGTACAAGCCAGAGCTTTTATCCTCCCACACGAGCCTGATACCAGTTAGCCAATTCCGGAGGAACGGAATTCTCGGTCGGCGTAGGCGGATATCGACCCGGAATTCGAATCCGTGCCTAGTTTGTAGTGCGCCACTTGCCACTACACCTTCCATTTTTCGTTTTTTTGGGTGATCATATAAAAAAAACTGCAAACTGCCTTAATGAGGATATCTATGTCAAGTGCCTAAAGAGGTGGTAATCTTCATGGAAGGGAAAGTCCTCTATATCCCACTCTGAACATTCAGAAGGTCCCTTTGGGAGAACTCGAATCGGACCTGTTTTGTTGGAAACACAAGCATATATGGGCTTACCGATGAATGTCATGAGCAGCATCGCGATCGATGGACAGTCAGGAAGAGTTTAATCCAGTAATATTATGGCGTCGCTGAAAAGAGGTAAGCCTCCGATTGCTGAGTAATCGACGGAACTCGTTTTAGATCCATCACATAAACTTCATAAAAAAGCGAATTATGCAGGAAATGTTTAATGGCGCAGAATGTTCAGACCAAACAAAGCTTCCATAGAATGGTACATTGTCGAAAATAACAAGAGTCAATCTGAAACCAAGCAAGGGACCAAGAGTTGGCGAATGACCAAACGTGGTCGCCACGATGGCGTACTCATCCACTTGTGGGGTAGTCTTCGGGCTGTTTGCCCAACCTGACGCACATTCACGCTCTTCTCGCACCGCACAATACCGTATCATCGACCAAACACGCTAAGAGGAACATGACTCAGTATCTTAATTGTATGCTACCTTCACACACATTGTTGCCATCAGAATTTATTCAAATACCAACAAAACAATGGGTTCGAAAATGGCGAAGATTCTCATGAGACATGCGGACGAATAACCGGATGCATCTGTATTTTTCTGTTCGGGAAAATCATCTGAAAAAAGACGCTGCAGTTAGTTTTCCGTCCCAGTTTGACGAAATCTTTTACTCGGGAACTGACTAGTAACTCTGACGTAGTCTGCCACGATTTCTCGTAGGTCCATATTGATAGAATAAATTTGATTTTGGTTTTCTGGAGTGTTCTCTGCTAACTCAAACTCAGGAACCACTTAGAACGCTATCAAAAAGTCGTATAGCGTAATTTTTCAACTAGGGAAAAACTGCCATCTCGTCTGAACAGATTTTCAATGGAGGAAGAGCAAAGCGGGATTGTTTGGAATGAATTTAGCGGACACGGAGGTGAGAGAATAATCTCGAAGCGTGTTGACAAACTAGAATTATGTAGCTGGTCAACGATTCCTGTTTTGTACGGTATGGCGAGCAAGGCCAAAAAAAACGATCTCTTTGACCGATATTTCATAGTTCTGTGAAAGTTCAAATTCTGAGGTATACACTGGTGTGCAAGACTCAGGGACGAAAGTACTGGAGTACTAGACGTATCCTCGGATCAAGAAGAGCTTAAGTAATATGAAATACGACTGCCCCGCAAATCGAGACAGTCGGATCGTGTAAAAAAAGGCATTTTCTCGACCATGGATCAGCTACAGAATACTGTAAGAAACAAACCCCGCAAACATCATCTAGATGGCTTCACACGAGAAAGGATCACAGAAGAACTCAAGGAAGCTAGCTAGCCGTGATCTGTTCAGCGGAGTGGCTCGGTAGCGCTCATAGCGTTGTTTCACATGCATGAGCCACTGGTTCTGCTGCCCGAAAGACAGTAGGTGGTATTACAAGATAAACTACACAAAGAGATGATTGCTTCATTGTGCAGCAGGCAAGAAGAAAATCACCCCATTTAGCTTCTGTGACTGCAATGAAATCTAACAGAAATTTAAGGCAAGCCTTCTCACAGTGCCAAGATTAGAGCACGATGGCGGTCTCTTCACCCGATGACCGATACGTTGTCTCCATTTGACCCTTGCCCACTGCCCCAGACCGTTCATGGATGTGCAGGAGCATAGTGAATTTACCGTTGAGGAATGGAGCCGTGTGCTCTTCTCTGATGAGAGCAGATTCCGTTCGAGCTGTAATTTTTCAGGGCTTTGAAACCTCACCGCATTGGCATTATAATTATAATGGGCAACGAAATGGAATGGGCTGCCTGACTAGCTGATTAGAAGATTGGAATCAAGTGTGATTTTTACAGGAACTCCGTCTCAATGCGTTCTCGACCATTTCTTAGATGGAACAGGGATGAGCGGTCAACATCGTGAAGAATGCAGACCGCTCTAGCAATAGTTTTAGTCCTAGGCACTCTCCTTCAAAAAAAACCGCAGTTAGCCCATTTCATAGTCTCCCTAACATTTTTTGTCAGCTGCACTTTGTGCTTACGTTACTCGTCCTTTGTCCAGTGCCGTAGAACGTCCATGCCGGCATATTTTGCCTGCTGTCTCCTGGAGCTATTATATCTCGGCGCTAGTCCTCCATAAACATAGCGCAGTTGATTTTAAAGGGTTTTTGGATACTGCACTTCGCCCAATGAACCTCGTACAGCAGCAAGATAAAAAGAAAAGTACGATGTATAGAAATCGATGTCAAATCGTGGGATATAAAGCAGAATCAGAAGGTAGAACAGTGTTGCTTGCTAGTTACCCACATAGCAGAGTACCCTCAAAGCCATGGATGGACAAGAGGTACACTGAGACGTCTTCCAGACGCGTGCCGGTCTTGGTTCTTCAGTCTTCAGCATCCGTGCCAAAGGACCCTTCTCAAAAGTGGTTCGTTCCAGTGAAGAGCCTATATGTCACTTGGTAACCCATGAATCGAATTAGTCTGTTTCCGAAAATAATCGCAGCACACAATCGGTTCCAAGCGACGCAACAGCCTTTTGTCAGGCCGGAAGCAGCTGAACACCTTGAGTGCGGAGTTCTGAACCACGCATGAAGTTTTAAATTCCCACCTTGATTGCTTGCTCCCTTCTTCTTCGAGCTGCGGCGGCTTCTTTTCGTAAATACGAACACATGAGCAGCCAGAGAATGAGAAAAACCACTGTTCCCACGCACCCATAGAAAATCTAAAATGCAAAGAATTCATCGAAGCTTCGGATGTTCCCGCTGATTCTTCAAAGCTTATGTTCCAGTTGCACCGGCGAACCCCGACCCGTAACTGTACCCGCAGTCAATATAATGAATATCATGGATAGAAAGTCGTTGCTCCATATCGCTGCTTCGAATGATCTGAATATGATATTCCCCAGTACACCTAAGTGGGCTTAGTGATAACGGTTTTTCTATCCGTAGAGCCGCTGGTGTACTCCTTCGAATGACACACCGTCTAAAGTCCTGCATGTCAAATTGCCTGTATAGGACCGGGCCAAAATGGGGGGGGGGGCTTGCAAATTGGGGCGCTATACTCGCTGCTCGCACCTAACTAGAGTGATACTTGAGAGTTGTGTGGATTTTGGAATCGGGAGTACTGTGAGGACTTTATTTTCTATCGGCATCTCAGCAATGATGCATTCATTCCTTAGAGGCACAGTTCACGATGATTCAATGGGCGGGAATGTGGCTTTCCCGACTCTCGATCGATTCACGTCAGACGAGTATCAATATCAATACAGATTGCAACTATTCGTTCTAGGACCCACACACAATCAGCTGCTCGCCGAGTGACGAGGAGATGTTTTTCTCCCATTCTTTTTCCCTCAGTTACTCTTTTTGCTGCCACGATCCATTACTTGATTTCCTACCCCAAGAAGCTGAAAAAGGTGCGATGCTTTTGCTATGACTAGGGTTTTTTGTTTACTTATGCCTATAAGTGAATGAATTTTTGCTTACCATAGTCTGCTTTTCGAACCAAGACCCACACGTACGCAGTGAGACACATTGTATAGCTCGTCCAAACGCCCCACTCTTCTTCATTTTTCTGGTCCCACTCTCGTCCGGCCCCCTTTTTAAAGGTTTTTCGAAGCCTTTTCCACCGATTGGAAACACCGATTCACGCAGTTTCTCCACCTTCGCCGCACTATTTCCGATGTTGTCTTCCATTTTTCATCATTATCTGGATTACCCAAAATTATCGTGAACTGTGCCTTCAACTGTCAAACTAATCATCATACCATCACCAGTCATGCCGTTGAGGGTGAACTTTGTTTATAACTCAGTATCCTTCTAATAACAGCGACTCTAACATTTCGCATCTCCTGTTTGGCGCATGTTATATAGCGATATATTGGGCTGTAGTGTTTGCTGCGTTCTCCCGCACTTTTTCCTGCTATCCTGTTCATTCCCCAATATCCGAGAGGGACAAGAGAAGCCTTCTCCATGGCGCGAATTCGTAGTGTTCAGTAAATCTTCCTCTCTCGAAAATTTGTAAGCAAATCATGTACTGCTCGAAATCTTTCAAAGCTGAAAATCTTTGCCATTTTGTCAGCAACAATTCTAAACTTTGTTCGCCGTTTTGAAAAATTCTTTCCAGCCGCTCGCTCCTCGCTTGGTGGGTGACTGCTTCAGCTTGGCGGCCATAACAAAACCTGTGACGTATCCAGCCCTATTGTTATCTAATCTAATGGAATGTAGGAACACCCCTGACTTTTGAACATAGAGAACAGTCACTAAAATAAGTTCCTCAGTGCCCCTTTTACATGACAAAGGAACACACTGACACAATGGCAAACCGGTTCCATTAGTTACAGGTGGGAGCATCTTCTGCCGTCACCATGGCTTCAGCAAAGTCCTTCTTGATGACGCCTTGCCAGTCCTTCTTTGAGCTCCTCGTGGTCGCTCACCTTGAGCCTCGAACTTCATTGCTTCCCTTATCGGATGGTTCTGTGGTCTTCGTGGTACATGCCCGAACCATCGCAGGCGTTGCTCTCTCATCTTCATTTTAACTGGGCTCTTTGCAAAGCCGTCCTGACGTCTTCATTCCTGACCCGATTCAGCCGCGTCCAGCCGCAGGACCATTTGAGCATTTTCATTTCAGCGGAGTGGAGCTGTCCTTCATGAATTTACTCACGGGCCAAGACTCGCTGCCGTAGAGCATCGTGGGCCTCATCGCTGTCCGATACACCTTACCTTTAAAGGTCCTGGAGCACCGACGGTCGCAGTGGATACCTGTGGACTCTCTCCACTTTATCCATGCCTCATCTATTCGGGATTTTGAGGCCTGGTCCACGCTATCATCAGCGGCTAGATCACTCCGCAGGTAGCGGAAGTCCTGGACCTTCTCGATGGCTTCCCAGCGACCGTCGACTCCGTGTCCTCCTCGGAGCTGAAAAACTTGGTCTTCTTCGCGTTCAACCGGAGTCCATTCTTCGCCAATACCCTCTGCCAAATCTGGAGTTTGTCCTGGAGTTATTCCTTGCTCTCCGCTATTAGAGCGATGTCATCAGCGTAGAGGATGGTCTTCAGTGGTCCATCCATGAGCTCTTCTATGATGACTTCCATCGTGAGCTGGAAGAGGAACGGGCTCAGGGCTGATCCTTGGTGTACCCCAACTGTAACGTCTACTGCTCTGGCCGAGTGAGGTGTGATTGTTGTGGTGAAGCCATCGTACATGTCCCTCCTCAGAGAGATCAGGTGTTCTGGAACCTTTCGTTTTTGGAGCGTTCTCCAGAGGACTTGTCGCGGGAAACGGTCGAAAGGCTATTTAGCAGGGCCTACGCTTTCTCGATACTTTTCCATAACTTGCCTAGCTATGAAGATGGCATCTGTTGTAGACCTTTCAGGCATGAAGCCGAACTGCGCCTGTGAGACGCTTGTAGATGGGAGCGATAGTACTCCTCCTCCACGCATCTGTAATTCTTCCTTAAGCGGTGGCAGTGTTCAAGAATTGGGTGCGCCACTTTATCCCGTGCTCTCCGAGCGCCTTCCATGCCTCGATCGGTACTCCATCCGGGCCACTTGCCTTCCCAACCTCCATCTTTTCCATTGCTCTACGCACCTCATTCTTTGTTCAGAGATTGATGGGGCCAGCCGTTGCCTCTGATTGGGTTGTTGTTCTTACGGACGAATTCTTCGTTGATGAGCCCGTCGAAATACTACTTCCACCCCGCCTGAATTCGCTAGGGTTCCTCAGGATTGCACCCTCGCTGTTCCTGACGGACTTCACAACCCCGATGTCCTACGTAGCGCGGTGACGCGCTTTCGCCAGGCCGAAGACGAACCTCTGTCCTTCTCGACTGTCGGGTATCTCATACAAGGCGTCCATTTCCGTGTTCTTCGCCTTCGCGACAGCAGCCTTGGCGAGCCTCTTCGAAGTTCTGTAGGCAGCTAGGTCCTCGGAAGCTCGTGTCTTTTGCCAGCCTTTGTGAGCCATTTTCTTCTGCCTCAAAACTCCTTGGGCTTCATCATTCCAAAGCCATGATCCCTTGTCCCCTCGGAAACCACCTAGAGTCTCCCCCATCCTTTCCTTTGCACATCGCTGGATGACCTCCACTGCGTTGCTTCAGGTCTGCTGGATTGGCCCTTCGGGAAGTCCAGCTTCTAGTACCTTCTTGTCGAAATGTCCTCTTTCGAATTGGTGCAACTTCTACCACCAGATCCGTCGTTCCGTTCTTGTCCTTGATTTCTTAGGAAGATCGATGGCTATGTCTGCTAGGAGAGGTCTGTGCTGTAGAGCCAGATCTTCTCCGGGCAGCACCTTGATGTACTTTACTACTTTACTGTTTTGAAGGACGATCTCCTTACCAGCACATGATCTATTTCCGTTTCTTTCCCTCCACTGCTGTGGGGGGACTTTCTTTCCGCGAAGAAGGTGCTACAGACTGCCAAGTCGTGGGCTATAGCCAGGGCAAAGGCTCTCTCCTTCTTCGTTCCTGACTCCTACTCCTCTACCTCTATGTACCCTTTCCAGTCCCCTCCTTTCACTGCCGACGTGCCCATTTAGATCACCTGCTAGGGTGAGGTAGTCCCCTCTGGAACTGATCGGATGGCCTCGTCAAGGCTTAGACAGAATTTATCCTTTTCGTAGACGGGGCAGCCGGCTTGAGGTGCGTACACTGATATTACTTTCCAGTAGCCCTCCTTCGTCTGCTGATCCTGTTGACGACCGAGACGGAGCCTTTCAGAGATTCTGCACTGTTATGGCCACACCATTTCGTTTGGTGTCTTCTCCGTTGTACAAGAATCTGACACTCTCTCCGATTTCTCTGGCCTGAAGGCATAGGACTTGGATGATCCTGCGCTTCATAAGATCAGCGACCTCCCGAGACTTCCCGGTAAGCGACCCCACATTTAGAATCCCTATTCGAACTAACTTCTTTGGCCGAGGTCGCTCACTCCTCGGAAGCCCTCACAAATTGTCCACAGAACGCGGGCGGGGGTCCTGTGCGCCACTTCCGGGTGACGTCCTAGCTTCATCACTGACACTCTTTGAGACTCTAGACATATTTATCGTGACTGGTTTCTTCATCAGCCGGCCTGTCAACCTGGGCCTGGCGCTAGAACCGATACCATTTTTGCAATTTTTGAAAGGCATGGAGTTGTCTCTGCAGGGATCGAACTCGCACTCCCTATAAGTGCAGACGTGAGCCTACACTCTTATCCACTTGGCTATCCCTGTTCACGGACCTACATAAGCATCCTTTCCATAAGCCCAGGGGTAACGAAGATACAACCAAAAGTTCAGAAAACTTCTTATTTTCTACAAACTGGCTATCACATAGTATCAGCAGTTTTATTTCCAAGCTTTAATCCAGGGTTATCGCTGAATGCGCTCTTCCACGTTCCGAATCCATTTTCGTACAACATAGTTGTGTCCTAGAATCGGTTTATCTACGTATCCACCCCATAAGGACTTGTTAGGGTGAATCCTTTTGAAGACTTCTTTGCCACAATGCCCTACAAACCTCATTAGTGGCAGTGGTGAGCTTGAACTGACCCCTCTTTCACAATGGAATGTGCAAAGCCCAGAAAAATAAACTTGGAAATCACCTGCTCTCGCATTCGGTAGTACTCTGCAGAGAACGAATCATCAGATGGTTTCTGGAAAGAAAACTCTATTCCGGAAAGTCTGGAAAGATGGAACCCTATTTTTCTCGGAATAACTCGATAAATGACTTGGTGCTTCAAATTGCTCATCCATAATTCATACAGTCTCAACATATCTCTTTCTGCGAGGACGCCCTGCAGGCGAGTAAGCAGAGGTGCGAAGAAGGTGCAATGGAATTAGGTTGTATCTAGATGGATATACTCAGGCTAGCAGCATGTCTGTTCATCTGCCTATATCGCCGCGGACATACCTTCTCAGTCTAGAAGGTGAGTGGAGAGAGAAGCATTGATTCGGCATCTTTTTTCTATTTATGCCGAGATTGTATGTGTATACGGTAATGGACAGCGCAAATCTGTGACTATCATCGTCATTGGCTTCGCGAGTGCTGTGTTCCCCTTACCACTTATACAACAAAATCTGCTTGTGATGATGACCTTTGTTTCTTTTTTTCTTTTTTTCGTTTTTTTCTTCTTTTCTCTTTCTTTTCTTTTTTTCTTTTTTTCATTAGATCTCTTCTAATCACTCCTCCCTTCCTACAACTTTTCTAGCTTATATTTTTTCTCTTGTTATTGATATTTCCTTCTGACCAGTTGTACTGTACTCTTTCCTCTTTTCTTTGGCGCGCTCTTTATTGATATCAATCTGTCGTCAACCTATCTACCATAATGTGCCCTCAAAATCAGTCGTAGAGCTAGGTGTACGCAAACTGTTAACAGCTCTAATGATTCGACAACAGAAATTTGACATGAATCAGGTTGAGGGGCTTCCGGTACAGGAGTTGAGCAGATGGCCTTAGAAAGTGGTTAGCAAACGCACTTCCCAAGACGCTCCTCAAACGCAATACGGATTTTGTCTTCGACGAAGTGCCCGGCGTACGCTTAGGAGAGATTCTGAGGGAAATATCCGAAAAGTCTGTGACAGACATTCACTCATTTAGTTGATGGACGCATTCATAAGGCTCTTTGTGAACAGCAGTCTTCAAAACATCAGAAGAATCTCGAAAACGAAAAGGCTGACTCAGCCGATACGTTATCGTAGCCCCGGAATGCCCGAAGTACAGCCTCGCCCACGTGCAAGCCTTCTTGTCAGCCTTCGCCACACTGCATCAATTTCTGTTGAGCTTCACAATGCTGCTTTTTATATTCTTTTCTGAATTAGTTGCAATATATGCTCAGAGTCACTACAAAGTTTCACCCGATACTAAGCCGAATAATTAGTTCTTGAGCATGGCTCTCAGCATTGCCTTGCTGGAAGGATATCCTTGCTCTGAGTCAATACGACGGAGGTGTTTTACTATCAAGACAGACCACAAAAGATCACCTTACGAGGAGACTTTTTGTGGGCTTATAGTTTTCGAGCACTTGAGTGGATCTATCTGTTCAATCGTGCATCAATGTGGTCTTCAAAACGATGTCAGGATTGTGGAAATACCTCTATACACTTTTTGAAGGCATTCTGATCGCATTCTACGATAGCTACGATACAGCTACGATAGCTTATGCGACAAAACTCACTGTATGATATTTCCTTTTAGCAAAGAGGGTAACAGTATAAAGAGAATAATCTATTCATCATTGCGCACTGATCAGGCGCCGCGAGCGGTCGACCGTACCCTAGCTCTGCAGTCCATACCTGGGCCGTTAACATTAATCTTACTGTTTCCTGTCGACTCGCCGTCACTATTTCTGTTTTTGTTCCCAATAATCGCTTCCGAAGAGGCTGAGGCAGCCTGTGGTCTGATACTTTATCTAGTCCCCTCGTTCTTATCTGTTGTATTGATGACTACCACACCGCGCCCTTCGTCCTCGATACCATTCAAGAGATGGATCACGCGTACATCTATCTCTCCAAGTGGAACGCCGCGATGAAGGCTTGAAACAATTGTTTGCTGATGCCAGTTTGCCGTCTTATGTCGGGTTAATCCTTGAAGTTTCACTTGATAGTAAGAAAGAAATTGCCGAGTTAGCCCGACAGTGTCGAGATACAATTGCTGAGAATAGAATCTTAAGAGAATAAAATGAGTCAATGGAAAACCAACATGCTTCTTTTATGTCTACCCAGACTTCTCAGCCCATTCAATGCAGCACCGAGGCTGATCCACTGCCTGCCAAGAGCTCTGCTCTAGTTATGGATCCTGATCTACCTCGTTCGATTGTGTTTGCTGGGATGATGAGGAATCGATCGCCTAACCCAGTCGATAGGGCAAATTATGATTACCATTGTTCATATTTCATTCTCAATATTCTAGGTATTGAATGTCTTCCTTCCCTGTGTCGTATGGGGGTCCCCCCCCCGAATAAGCCTCGACTGGTGAAAGTTATTTTCTATCTGCTAAGTTTCAGAGGCTGACATTGCAGCGTGCCCCGCGCCTGTGATCCTTTCTCCAGGAAGGTATTTTCCTTTGCCCCTCTTTGACGAAGGGGAAAGGGAAAGCAGATGTAAGTAGCGTTTGTCCAGGTTTTTGACTGCATGTGTTCCTGATCCTAATGACGATGAGCCATGCAAGATGTGACCATAGCGGCAAAAAGGGTGGCGGTGTGTTGCTACTTATCAGACAGTCCATCCCTTACAATATGGTATTCAAGGAATCAGTTACTGATAGGTATGGAATCATGGTTCTTGATGCTTTTTTCAATCATGTCCTGTTCGGTTCATCCTGGTTTATAGAACCCCTTCATGTAATGTCTGAGGTTCAGCAATGCTTCCTAAAGCGATAATTGATTTCTGCTCTTACAATGGTCCCACAAACGTTCTCGGTAATTTCAATCTCCCTCATGTTTCCTGGGAAGAACGTCATGTTGAGAATCTCGGTTCGAAGGCCTTCGTCTATGTGTTTCAGTCTCACAAGTTTACGCAACTATAACAGTTCGTGGTCCCACCAGAGGCAAATCCCGATCTTGTTTTTCGCAATTCCCGCTTGCTAGTATCTAAAACAAAAAAAACTTCCTCCACTAGGTACCAGTGATTATGCCGCGATTGCTTTCTACCTAAATGTCTTCGGGCCCCGACCACCACTATCCATACACAAAGACTTTAAGAATGCTATCATGCAGACCATCGGTGACTACCTTTCTACGATCGACTGAATCAGCTCGCTCGAATCAGTTGATTCAGTGGATGAGAAATATGAAATGTTTCTTGTAATACTGAAGGATGTCATCAATAGGTTTGTTCCCGTGCGTCAAAATCTATTCGGTTCGCCCCATCTACCGGCACAGCTAGTGCGCATGATCTCACGTTCCAAGCTGTGAAACACTGCTGTCAAGCTTAACTGTGAATCAGCTTGGACGTCGTACAGGTCTGCTTACCGGAAGCTTGAAAAGGCGTTAATCAAAATTATTCTGATCTCGAAGACAAGTTTACGAAATCCAAGGGCACTTCCAAGCTCTACAGGTACATCAACTCTAGGACAAAAGAATGAAAGTAAAACACCTTCCCTTATGGTTGATGAATCCCATTTTGCAACAAATTATAGGGTAAAGCTGAGCTTCTGGCACGTAAGTTTCACCAATCTTTCAAGTTTCCTTCTCAGAACCTTTCTCAGGAGTTACAACCCAATGTCGAGTCATGGAGCCTTCCATTTGGTTTCATGAAGATGAAATATTCGAGTTCCTTTCTAGCTGGCCAGATTCTTCCCCTGCCACACCTGGTTCACCGAAATGATCCTTGTTTACATTCTTTATTCGCTTGAGAGCATTTTCAACCTGTCTTATGTGAGGGGTAAAGTTCCTTCTCGTTGGAAGTGTTCAATAGTTCTACTGGTCCCTAAAAAGGCACATTACAACAAATATGAGGACTATCGGTCTATTAGGTCTACTTCAATATTTCCGGGAGAGTTCGAGAAAGTTATGAAGCGTCGTGGTCCACTTAGAGCATAACGACATTATTCCATCTTCACAACATGGCTTTCGTAAAGGACCTTCTGTCGAAACCGCTTCGCTTGTATCTTTGAATGATTGGACCAAGGCATTAGATGAAGGAAAGGATGTCCATGTAGTATATTTTAACCTTCAAAGACTTTGACTTTTGAGTGAGCCTCAGTATGTCGGCTTCCATTTAGAGTCATGAGGTGGGTCAGCGCTTTCCTACTTTTTCGGAGTTATCAAGTCCTGTGGGGGATGTTTTTCCAGTTTATATCCGGACACCAGTGGTGTGCCTCAAAGCGGGGTATCTGCCACCTGTGCTATTTTTAGTATACATCTGCGACCTGCCCAGCTCGCTATCTAGCTTTGGTGACCTGCTTGATGTATGCTGATGATATCAAGATTCATAAGGTCGTTAGTAACTTGGAAGATTCTAGAGAACTATAAGCGGCAATTAATAATGTAGAGTCCTGGTCTGTCAGATGAGATTTGCCTCTTTCAAATGACAAAACTATCTTTCTGTATTGGTAAAATCCTTAATGCGAATTACCGATAAGGGACCAAAGAACTTAGATGTGTTTCCAATGTACGTGATCTCGGCCTCAAATTCGCAGTAAGCTCGGACTTGATAAGCACTCGCAGTCTTATAATAGGCCGATCCTTGAATCTGGTACTACAGTTTTTAGTCCATACAAGAAAAAGGATATACGTCTACTGGAAAGTGTCCAGGATAGCTTTACGCGCAAAATTGCTATGCGCTGTTCTGGGCTGAATAATGAATATGAATATTCCTCATGGTACTGAACGACGTCGCGTGTTTTCTCTTTTTAGTTTGTTGACGAGAGGAGAGCTTAGAGATCTCTCAATGGCGTTTAAGTTTCTGACTGGTGTGGCTACACTGGACTCGGTCTTTTTTTCGAACTAGTCACTTCCAGGTCAAGAAGTCCTGCGACTAGAATCGAAATCCCACTGGCGCAAACACAGGTTCGTTCCACATATTTTTCCTCACAAAATATATCGCTTTTGAACAAAATGTTACGTGATGACATCATGCGCCTTTCTCTGAACTCCTTCAAAGAACTAGCCATCAAGGCTAGTCCTTTGAAGGAGTTCCGAGAAAGGACTGACGGATAAGACTTTTTGCTTCGTGGTTGGAGTTCCGTTGTTATTTTTACATTGCCTCCTCTTATTTTCAAATTCTCATGCTATTTTTTCGTTGTCTTGTTGGAGTATAGTTTTGTTATACTCATGAGTTTGATATGTTCTGTTTCTTATTGTCATTTCATTTGTATCGCAGGCGTTTGTCCACGCAGAGAGTTTGTTTATCTGCATACAAATAAATAGATAAATCACGCTGTCAGAGCTGTAGAAACGAGTACATAGTAAAAGCAGGCCGCTTCTGGGCTGCGTTTCAAGAAACATCTTAATGGGCTGGCCGAATCACGATAGCATACTCCTATAAAAACTCATCGGATTTTATACCACCCAGCCGCATCGTTTGGCGAAGGGGAATGTGTGGCCACAACCTGCAAACTCACACCCATCGTTGACACCAAGCCTTCGAGTCGAAATGCAGTTTCAGTTGTCCTTCAATCATCCTGAACGCCCGTAGCCACTAATTTGAGGGCACAATGATGCCTGCTTGATTTTCAGATACGACTACACGCGTTCAACGCAAGGCTCATGAATGAAAAGATCTATTTCACAAATGTGTTTAAGTCATACCCAGCGATAGTAGCTAACTTCTCCCCAAGTGTACGATCTGTA
This sequence comes from Haemonchus contortus, assembly GCA_000469685.2. Classification (NCBI taxonomy): domain Eukaryota; kingdom Metazoa; phylum Nematoda; class Chromadorea; order Rhabditida; family Trichostrongylidae; genus Haemonchus; species Haemonchus contortus. The sequence continues at coordinate 29,344,363 of LS997566.1, read as the reverse complement.
ATACTTTTGGATGTTTTCGATCAGCTCGTCGTTGTAATTCTTCTCCATCTGTTTCTCGCCATATTGAGACTTTCCTGCAAATGCCAAGCTCCACTTCTTTTAATTCGACTTATGATGTCTTTCGTCATTATCTTATCAGGATAATGCTAAAGAAGGCAATTACTTCTACTCGAACAAGCAGAATTGACTGCTCATAACAAAACGTTTGCCGCAAGCTTTGGTTTTGCCACATTTTCTGGTAATAGGCTGAGCCAAGGCTACTAAATTGATTGGTGGCTCTTCTCACAAAATATTTGATTCTACTCAGAATCCCTTGGCAATGACCGGACTTGAAAGTTCTGACGCAATCTCTGCGAATACGTGGCCCCTTTACCAAAGCCAAAAACGTTTGATGAAAGACTTGGTTGTTACATTTGGACAATATGGTCTCATTCCTTCTTTTTCACTTGATTGCAGCTCAGTTTGGGTGAGATTCAAATGAGCCATTGCACTGCTCATAGTCCTGTGCAGTGGTCCTGATCTGTTTTGTATTCTATATATAGCATGTCCCAAAATTATGGGCGCCAGTTTATGGCAGTGTATTCAAAGCTTCTCAGATGAGAATGTTTGCTAATATTGTGTGCTACAACATGCTACAATCATATCTCAAAATATCTCCTATGAGCACGGATACAGGCTCAAAGTTAGCACACAAACTCTTTGCATGTGCCCGCAGGAATCCTCCTCCATCTCCTCCCAGCTTTCTAGGACTCCAAACTAGGACATTAAACCCGACAGATTCGCTTCAAAGAAGGGGCCATACAGAGAAGTCAAGTGAGTTCAGAACTGAAAAGCATTATGGTCATCTCTCTTTGCCGATGAAGTCGGGCGGCTAGCGTTCCGGGCGAACATAGCTCTGTGGGCGGAGTACGTCCTGCTGGAAGGACTACGCTGTTTTAGGAAGCGAATTCGAATCAGTGCCTCATTATGTCCATCTTTGAGTACAGGCCTTTGTCAGTTTTCACTCCGGCACCGACGTAACCACGAGCGTCTTATCCTACTAGTGATTCACTCAAAAAACACCATTTTGCTGTTCTTATACCAACTTTTTTATGTGAAATTGCACGCTCGATGTTTATAGCCAGTACGTGATCGGTTTATTCGCTGAAGAATGGTTTTTCTTGAAAATTTCTAGCAAGGAAAAACGATGATGAGTTGCTTGTCTCCACTCAAGTGACTTAGCAACTTCCTTCATTTTTGGCACTACACTGTCTGTTGTGATCCGAAATAAACCAGCATTCCTGCACATGATTAGTACTGCTGTGAAGCTATTGCTTGACAATTCGCCCCACCGACAACTTCGATAAGATTTTCCCCCGTTTTTGAAGGGTCACTCCGAATCACGATCGACTTACAAACGGACCATTTTGATCGTCCTATCTCTAGAAAGATGGTCTTTCTACACATTCGTGGTTTGCCTCTAATTGGGCCTTCTTTAGTGTACCGTATAATAGCCTTCTATATGGACACTATAGAAATCACAAGGAATTTTATTATTTCATAATGCCCTTCTGCCTATCGCATGCCAATGATTGGAAGTGGCATTGAATAAGCCTCGGCGATCTGAAACATTTTGGGAGTTTCACTTCAGTAATAATGGTTATGCAAAACCTACCTGTACAATTGATTAATAGCGGTGAATTGAGTTCGATGAATTACCGGTACCTTGGAAGTTTGTAAATTTTGGCGCCCATACTTTTGGGTCACCCTGCATCACGCAACTTTGTCATCACATTATTCGTTTACTCTTTATATCGATCCCCTAACCAATACGGAACATTTTGTGACGTCAATGACTGGAAATGATAACGCCCCTCGTTTTGTCACAAAATGAACATTGTTTACCTCTTTTTCATCAAGGAGATCAAACCTTTAAGAAAGGGACTAGGTAGGGTGGAGAATCCTCTAGTCGTACGTAAGCGGTTGTGGTCATGTGATGCACGCACTGACGTGTGTAGCCCAACTGGTAGTCAGCAAAAATGCAAGTGCCATTTCTACACTACATAGCCCATCGTTAGAATCCGCGCATTGATCGTCATTCCGTTAATATATAAGCACCTAGAAAACACAATGTGGGCCATGATTCACTGAGTTTTTTTCGGAATAAACAATCTTCTGTCCACATTGGAATCCAGCCGAGAACATTAGGATTCCGTGAATGTAGGGTCTAAATCTCTTTCATACGGCAATGTCCATGATAAGAATCCATTACAAGAGAAATGGCGGTCGGATGAAATTTCCGAACAAAAACTTTTTCCGAAAACGAAAATCAGTTGAGTTATTAATAGCGCATGAAATGCGCTCAACGACTCCGCTTTCGCTGCTCAACATTTAGATACAGGCTTCATAGTAGAGCAGTTGGCTTCACATAACAATCTTACGCTAGCAATTGGCGATCCACATACCATGACTTTACCTAATTCTGTTTTCTCTTCACGTGGTTGCCCTCTGCAGATGTCGAAACAGCGTTCAAACCCTATCTCTCCCTAAATACATACATCATATTTTCATTCAAAAAACGTGAGATCTTACTCGTCTTTTTCAATCGAGGTTCTAGATTTTCAGCTACCTTCTTTTTACGTATGTAGCACCATGGACCTTTCAGTTGGAACTTCAATGCCGTCCTGCGTGGATTCAGAGTGTGCAAGTTAAATGTACGACATTTATTATGGAGCATCACTTCCTCTGGTGCCACATTTCTATAAGAGAATAGTTTTTGATTCAGCTTCTTGACTGTACTTGCATTGAGCTGTTTCAATAAAAGTGGGGCATTCCTCCAACAAAGTTATTGAGAGTTTTGCCATTTTTAATTAATCGTCAGTTGTGGTTGTTTTTATGCAAATTTCATCTCCTGTCTAGAATGACATAGAAATTCGTAAAAAAAAATTTGTATCCCCGTTACCCGAGTAGTTCCTACCACTGTCATACTGACTTGTAACATTGCATTTGTCCGTCTCCACACAGCCACCCACAACCTGGATATGGAAAAATTAAAGGAATTTCGCAAGGTAGTCTACAAATAATATCTATAGTAAGCAATTGCAGGAAGAGTTCACAACAAAAAACCACCTAACAATTGAAATAAATAAAATAAATAAATAAATCTGCCACGCACAGGTTTTCAGAAAGAGAATAGTTTCCGAAAAGGGTTTCAGTTGAAAGGCACAGTTTACGAGAAATATGGTTTTGGAGATCTCCGATGAGCCTGTGGCCTCAAAACGTGCCATATGGGGTGCTGTCAGGTCCTAAAAATGGCCTAGATACGGCACATGCTGCCATCACTTCATCTTCTCAACTTGGGAAGAGTACCCCGAAATTATCGCGAACTGTGCCTTTGAATATTGAAAGCCAGATGAACGCATCATACTCGCTTAGTGCCACACTACAAACAGAGCATCAGCCCACGTCGTAGTTAATTAGGATGAAATATGAATTAGCAGTCGTCATCAGGTTGCCTTATTGAAACCAGCTCAAGACGACATTATAACATCGAATAAGCGAACCTAGCAGCTCGCTGGTAGCGATATTTGAACGACTGTAGCGAATGTCGACTGCTTCTGCGAAAGTTTTCGCCGTTGTGAGATTGATTGAATCCAATACGAAAAACCGCAAAGGCTGAACAGTTCAAGGTTTCAGTATGGATGGCTTTGTACAGATATTAATCCCACTCAATACGAGAGCATTACAAGTCATTATGAACGATCAACCTATTGTAGGACTCTTCTACACTCGACTTGCATCACGACGTTTTCTCAGCAAATAATGGATCTTTATGATTCCGAGAGTCTTTTGGCTCGGGCCGACATTAGTACAGGATTCGAACCGCGTGCCGCGCGCACTGTGATGGCACATCAATATTATTGTACAGGGTGTCCTAAAATTATAGGCGTAAAAATTTAGAAGCTTCTGTGGTAGAATTACTTTATCAAATCTACATCACCCGCTAATGACTGGTTGCACAAGTAAGTTCCTTTGCAATATGAGTGGTGACTGAAGTGTCATACTGTCCCAGTATCATTTGGAGGCTCATTCAATGCTATTGCAGTCATTGGCATGCGAGCAGCGGAAGGGCGTTATAAAAGTCCTTGTGATTTCTGTAGTATCCATACAGAAGGTCATTAGGCGATAAAGAGAAGGAGATTCGAACAAGGGCAAACCAGGAAGGGATATGCTAATTCACCTGACATACCTTCCTAGTTTCCTCTAACTAAAAAATTTTTACGAAAAAAAAACATTCCTCAACAAATAAAACGTTCACGTTCTGACTATACTCATCAAACGTGCAATCTCCCCCGAAAAAAGTTCCCATAATGCAATCTCCCCCGAAAAAAGTTGCCACAAGAACACTAAAATTTTCGAATTTTTTCGAGGTAGTCACTATCAATGGTAAGCAGCTTGTGGTGACGTCGGTACCGGCGTGAAAACTGACAGACCTGTACTTGAAGGGTATACTGATGAGCATCATAAAGCCTGATCCGAATCTGTGCTTCGGAAGAGCCCATAGTCCTTCCAGCAGGACGGTACTAAAGCTCACAGAGCTGAGCTCTCCCGGGAGGGGTTCATTAGCAAAGGGAAATGATCGTCCTCCCTTCCGGATCTTGACTCACTTGACTCCTTCGTAGGGTTCCTGATTAGAAAAGGACTCACTGGATTCGCAGTCCCAGTCTGGGGAAATAGAAAGCAGAACTCAAGAACGGCTGGGTAGAAATGGAGGAGGATACTGGCGTGCAGCATGCGAAGAGTCCAAGGGCAACCCTCGAACCTCTATACACGCTCACGGGGGACATTGGGTTGTCAAGAAAATAATGCGACACTAACAACACAAATTTTTACATCGTTTTTTTTTTGCAATGGAAGACAAGTTCAATCAGTAATATAGTCGCCATTATTATCGATGACCTTCATCCATTTCACTCTCAGTTTGTCGATCCCACTTCTCCAGAAATCAGCGGATTGCGTGCTGAAGAATTTGCCCACCTCCATCTTGAATTGCTCCTGATTATCGAAATTCTTATCTCGTAGGTGCCGCTTCAAGGCTCGGAACAAGTGATAGTCGGAAGAGGCTAGATCAGAAGAGTAAGGTGGATGAGGTAGTACTTCCCAACCTGGCTCCTGAATTTTCTGACGCGTCATCGTCGCCCCGTGGGGGCAGTCAGTGGGTTGTCGTGCAGTAGATAAGTTTCTAGTCGTTTTGGATACTTGTGAAGGATTGCATCGGTTACCTTCTGTAGCTGGTTAGAGTACGTCGTCGCCGTCACAGTAGTGCCACTTTCCAGGAATTCGTAGTAGAGCATCCCATCACAATTCCGTTCAGGACGTTTCTGTCCTTCGTTAGAAATATCTCCGGACTCGAAGCGGTGATACCAGCGACTAACAGTGGAACGGTGTACCATATCTTTTTTGAATGCAGCGCAGATGTTATTAACTGCTTCTCTTGCAGAATGTCCTTGTAGGAATTCATAACACACGATGGGTCGAAGGATACTCGGATTTGTAGGATCCATAACTGTTTTTCCGTGAGAGAAAAAGCCTTTTCAAAAATTTTGCAATACCCACTAGGTGTGGTCTACCTTGACGTAGATCAAAATGGGGCGCTATTGGCTTTCGAATAGCTAGCGATACTCAAATTCCAAGTGTCGCAGGACTTTTTGGACAACTCAATATTTTGAAATGTTGTTGTAATATGTTGGAGCACATAATATGAGCGAACGTGCATGCTGACTCCATCGTCATTCTCAGCTGAGAAGCTCTCAATACATTGCTATGAATTGGCGCCCATAATCTTGGGACACCCTGCAAATGTGTTCTGCAGATCCACTCTAGATCTCAGCCCCAAGTAAAAACCCATCAACTCCATATATAGCAATTTCTAGAACACCCGAACTTACTCCTTATAGATTTTAAGATCTTTTGCTTCGAGTTCTTTGATAGTGATGTCGTAAACTTCCTTCCAGATAAGGCACTGCTCACCACTTATGGTGTGGCTCCTATCACCTTAAAAAGTAATTGGAAGGAACAAATTTCACCTGCAATCATTGCGGAAAGTATGAAGGATGCCCACCTAGATAATTGTAGGTGGAAAGTTCAGAACTCTCGATGCACTCAGCCCCTAGAAATGCATGTTTATGAGATACTTAAGAGAGGGTTGAGTTAAGAATGTTCTCACTCTTCTCATCACTGCTATCAAAATAAAGGTCGTTCTCGTAGAGCGCCGAGTTGCAACAGAGCACAAGGTGGAAACAGACGAACGTTCGGATGCGCATGGAAAAATGACCGACTCAGAATGCTGGAGATGTGGAAAATTCCGAACTAGACTTAGCAAGTGTTTACACGTGGGAGAATGGGAGAAGGTGCGAAAAGCGAGAACCTAACAGTTTTCTTCCTAATTCTCCCTCCATATCCCATGACAATGCTTTTTTCGTCCTATTCTTCTCCCAGCGTAACCGTAAGGAAACGCTACTGGATGGAGTGGGATACAACCTGGCGTTTGAACAGTATTTTTCTGAGTTTTTTTTTCCGAATTGACTGCTAACGAGAAATTCAGCCCTTACAATTTCGAATTTTCTTTCTCGTTGACTTCACTTTTGCAACAACAGTTTTCCCTGTTCTCAACCCACGTTTGTAAAGGTCTCCAACAACCTTTACAGAGAAGGGAAAGTTTAAGAATGAATTTATCATCTTTGAACTTACGATAACTATAAACGGTGTGTTCACATACATAGTGTTTATAGTTAGCGCGAAGGGTGCTCGAGCAGCAGAGCCTGTGATACAAATGCAAAATTAATTTGAAACTGAAGATAGAGTGCATTTCCCGTATAGCTTCAATGCCTGCCGTAAATCGTAGGCGATACTTCGAAGCTTTCATTTGACAACATCCCCGTTAGACAGTTCTGACAGTTCTTCTCAACGTCACTGAGAGGAGGAGCCCATCGTGCGAATTAATCAAATGATTGTTTGCTCTGCAAGCGGCCAACGTGTCAATCGGGAGATGCTGTGGAGGTGGGGAAATGAGCGCATGGGAAGATGGCTCGAACTCGGAAAAATAGAGGACGGCTAATGGATCGTCTTTGTTCATGTGCTGAATTATGAACTGCAATTAGAACCTATTCGTATTCGAAAATCTAGCTAAAATCCCCCCAGTAAAACCTGAAAACTGGACTTGATATCAATGGCTAAACGTCATAACCCAATACTTTACAATTGATTTTCAAAAGTATTCCCTGATCCCTGGCGCATTCTATCGGCGTGAACGAAGGGTGGAACAAGTATCTAAACTCAGTATCAATATTTCTAGTGCCTCACCCAGTCCTGCAGTAGCATCGGTGGATTGCAAACAATCGAGAGGGCAATCCCATTTCATGTCACGGTAAGGGAGCGCCATCAAACAGCACACTGACACATGTCAGTTCATCCTCCTATATAAATCGACCACAAATCAAATTTTCTCGCACGAGTGATGGCTATCCTGGATCGATTCTCCTTTCGTCCTGCACTCCATTGCACTTCTCTGCCACAGCCACAATACTCCGTCATCTTTTCTTGCCAAATGTTCGGATGCGCTGGAAGACAGGTAGGAAATCTGGTTAGTTTTCCGCAGTTCGCGTAAAACTGAAAAGATTTGTTACAGGAACTACAAAGGAATGGACAAGGCTAACGAGACATTCTACAGACTAGTGTTCCCTCATGTAATGCCGATTTAACGCGGAGAGAGTGGTGTCGATTGAACCCGGAGAGAAGAGAACAGTGCCCATCTCAAGCAGAAAAGCGTGGATGACCTGCGTACATACCCCACATCGTCAACAATGAACAAGAATAAAGAAGTCATTTTATACTATACTGCTTCTTTTCATGCTCTTTCCAAAAATGTAGCTGGAAATTTGTTGGACTACCTGGCGACAGCCAAACAGAACGCACACCTTTTTGGAAGCGAACAAAATTCAAGAAGTCAAAGCGTCATCCTAAATTTCAAACATAGGGTAGTACGATCTAAGAAGGAGACTGAATGAACATTTGGTCGGTCACGAGATAAAAATAATAAGTAAAGTACTTAGCTGACTGGCATATCACCCATGCTACACTTTTAATTATCCATTTTCTATCGAGACCCCGCTTTTCCTCGTCTTCTTAATGGCTTATATGCCATAGATGAGAGGAAAAATTGGTTCTAGTTGTGCTGATAAGCTTCGATCTATTTCCTATCTCAACGTAACTACTTGTCATCCAATACATATAGAAGGATAAAAGCTGAACTTTCGCAAAATAACCTTCGCGATCGTACGTGTCACTACTAGCTTTGCTACATGACATTCGGGCAGCATCTGCAATTGTACTCCAGGACAGTTTAGCCACACAGGAATCTATGAAGCTTTCAATTACGGGTATTTACGGGTAGTTGGGAAGTTATGATTTACAAATCGGAGCTGACAATTATAGTTCCCCTACTTCATACAATATCCGTGGACCTCAAAAGCTATGCAGAAAACCTTCGGTCACCCACATGAAAAATGCACTGTTCAAGTTAAAGTTCGAACAGAAAGAAGTACAAGCTTTAAACAAATAGTGAGAAGCAAAAAAGTGACTCGAGGCTTATCTGAGCTCAACTCTTCCGTCATGAGAGGCAGGGAATTTGGTTTACTTCAAGATCTTCTAAACACACTGGACTTGCTAATGAATGATCCCAGGATCCGATATGTGAGTAGCAACCCTCCCGCACGTAATATTTAATTCTTGCATTAGGCGGTGGCGCATGGCTTACGCCGCTAATTCTTTCTCTTTGATTTTGCGAGACCAAAATTGCTCTCCTAATAGATCCAATCCGTGCTCGGATGGCCAGGTATTCCCGACCTTCAAAAATGGTTGGGCCGCCACCAGGGCCACTGAGTTGGTTTATTTTACAGCCAGCTTTTACTTCTTCTTACCATTAGTACATTCAAATAAAAAGCCCGCATTCTTCTCCTGCGTCAGACTATCATACATTTGAAGCCGCCTACTTTTTTGGTTTACCAATATTCATTTAATTTCCTGACAAGATCTTGGTTGCCCCATATCCAGAATGTAACAAAGAGCTAGTTAGAACTTTTATGCCTTTCATTTAAATAACTATGATCACAGAGTATTTGATTTTAAACGCACAAACGGAATCACATTGTATACCCTTCGACATGGGATCACTTCGACTAGGAAATGTGAAGTCAAAATAGTGGAAAAATTGTGCAAAAGCGCTTGCTTAGCGTGATGACGTCACAGAAAATATAAAATGCGTAAGTAGATTTTAGTGAAATGGGAAAGCAAAGCAAATGTCTAGCCCGTACGGAGGAGAAAGGAGAGAAGTCTGCGGTTAGTGCAACAATCACGTAGTCCACTCAATCGGCACCCATTGTGGTTCGGTCTCCAGACGTTTCAGAATGGATTTCATCTCTTCCAAAGATCTGTTGAAATCCGTATTCACGATGATACAGTCGAAAAGATGCCCAAATTTCTGCAAGGAAAACGGTCAGAACAGCAGCTACGTCAGATACTTTATCTATCAAAACTGTTCAGGCTTCACAACAATCACCGAGACAAAAAAAGAAATTTCTAACCTGCTCGATGCTCTTCCCTTGACTCAAAATACTCTTCAGTTCTTCGTCCTTAACGTTGAATTGCCCTGCACATTCCTTTTGCCTACGTAACGTCTGCAGTGAAGGAGGAGCGACAAAGAGAATGAACGGCATGATTTCAGGTGTCCGAACAGCGATCAGCGACTGCAAAGTGAGCGATTTTCATAAACCTTTCTCAAGTTCAAAATGATTTCCTGAATACTTCAGTGAGTAGTGGTGAACTATAAGCTATTAGGGTTTGATCGAATAGAAGCCATATTTTAACAGAATGCCTGGCAACTGAGATACTGGCTTGAATTTCGGTTCAAAAACAAGATGGCCTGAACACAATGAAGGCTTCAGCGCCCTCTAATCCGACTGAACTCTTCATAACGGTTGGGTACATCATACATCCTCCACGCCGATGTTATCGTTCTTACAGCAGAGAAGCAAGAAGAGCTTCAAGACAAGCTGCAGAAATGATAGCAAGTTTTTCGGAGGATGGGCTCCAACTGAACGTGGAAAAGGCCAAGCTCAGAGAACTGCACAGAGCCAATCGAAGATTGTCTAGGGGAAGCTATAGGAGTGCAGGACTCCGATATTTGGGAAACACGGAAGTGTGGACTAGGCTGTCAAGGCTCGATAAAAGCGGCAAAGATGAAATGGAGGAAGACCAGTAGAATACTCAGCGATCAGCTGTGCTCAGGAGTCTTAAAGGAAAGTTTTATAGAGCAGCGGTTAGGCCCACGATGCTTCACGGCAGAGCTGAAGGGAAGCGACCACGTGGAAGGTGCCAGGAGGAGAGTCGTACATGGTCAAATAAGGGAAAGGCTTATATGATTAGAGGAACTCAAGATGTAACACCGACAAGTGATCGAACAGACGTGATGACATTTCTGTCAGCTGTCACATAGGGTCTTTCGTTATACGAAGATTGGATGGGTCGGGAGCGATGTGGAGGGGCGGAGGTGGATTGGGATGTTGTGTCCCGAATTCAGCTTGGTAAAGTTAAATTGTTGGCAAAGGATCATACTTTTTTGCATTGAGTCAGAAATTCAAAAGTTCAAAACGTAAGAGACCTCTGTATAATCAACAGCATTTTAGCGGTTTAAGGTGATCATATAACACCGTTGATATTTCATCCAGCACATCTCATAAGCGAAGCTGGTACCTCTCGACCTTAATACTTACCTCAGCTTTAAGCGTGAGCACGCAAGTTTTCGATCTCTTTATGACGTTTACAATATCCGCTGCTGCCGTTCCGTAGAGATGTTTCTCATACTCTCCATATTCGACGAATTTTCCAGCCTGAACATCCACAAATTAAGTTTTCTATTTGAAGAGTATGGTAGTCAATAGGAGGGCATCAAATCAGACGCTCAAGTTTTGAATAGTGAAGTTGCCGGTTCGAGGTATTCGTTAGTGAATATCCTACCTTGGAGTCTTCCAGAAAACGCTGTTTTGTAATAAAATGGTAATGGATGCCGTCAAGTTCGCCGTCTCGTTGAGGACGAGTTGTATCTGGAACTACTTTTTTAGAGCGGAGCATTAGAGCATTATTATTGAGCTACCAATCTTAGCAACAACTTTTACTGCGCCCCGAATGTGGCTAGGAGTAGCGAGGTTATAGAATCTCCAGTAAACAAACGTACATGGCACTGGTCCAGCAAGACGATCTCGGTCACTTTCGAGCAGCTGTTGTCGTAATTCCAGACATCCTACGCCCTCAGGACCACAGAGCACAAGCGGTCGCTTTCGGTCGGTTCGTGCCAGGTGCAGAACAACCTCCTCGTAAGTTAGCAGGTCTGCAACACAGACAGCTAACTCTCTAGGATCAGGAGTGGTAAGGGCGCTTTATGAGCTGAATTAGCTCGAGAGCTTCTCAGACTCATTTGGGATATGTCGACGTGATTGAAAGCATTTTCAGTTAGAAATCACCTGAGTAGTAGCCAGTGTTGCTCCTAACTGGTTCATCAGCGCTGCGCTGAACTTCCTTGGAAGACTTCCGGCCGAGCGTTCGAATGACCTGAAACTAAAAAGACGGGTCAAACAATAGATTTCAACTGGGCTTTATCGCAAACCTCATGTAGTTTCTTCCTTGACTCTGTCCGACACTTCGGCTTTTCATCTTTTTCAAGCTCATCCATATACAACACGACTCTGAACATTTGCTCATGAGAACACCGTAGTACTAGGTAGACATTAAACTGACTGTTGGTGAAAGCTCGAACTCGGAATAAGACCAGCAAGCGACTGTGTCGTATCATCCCCTTCACGATAAGCTTGCCACCAGTTTTCGTCATCCGTACTGAGCACATGCAGAATGTCTCCACGTTGGAATTTCAATGCCAATTCTTTACATGGGACGTAAATGTCGTCCTGAATATATTATAATACATTTAGAATTGCATCGAAGAAAATTCATCGCAATAGTACAGATGAGAATGAAAATCTATCGAGGTAAGGGTTTCAAAAGGTATGGTCTTGAGCTTTATTTTTAAGGCTTACCTCAGGATCATAGTCGAATAAAGCTCGCATATGTGTGACTTTAGGAGATGATGATGTCGTCTTTTCCTGAGAGACCGAAGAAGACACCACAAAACGGACCTCGCCAGAGATCGTCCGCTGCAAAATGCACATTGAATCACTCTCAATGTGTTCTGGAACAAGCTCGTATAGCTTATATATTGTCGTGAGGTCAACTTCAGCAGTAGTTGTGGATCGCAGTGACGACTGAAGCCTTTCAGTTGGGGAGAGATTATCATGGAACTTTTATTTCATTAAATGGGTAGAGATCTGTGGGTAGAATTAAGCCTACTGACCTTCATAATTCCTCCACAACCCCCCCCCCCCCCCTCTGAAGGTTATCCTGTATATCTTGCACCCGAACGTGGGACCATCTTATTGGAGGAAATTTGCCGTACAGCAGTGCACCAAGCTTGTAAAATACAGCAGAAGGACAGTTTGTTTGGAATCGAATGTGAACCTAAGAAACCCTAGAAAAGTCTTTGGAGAACACCCGGAGTACAACACCAGATACTACGAAGGTCACCCAAAAGTAGTTTACAGCCCACAAGGGAAGGATACTTGGTCGCAGTGACCATTCAATATGAGATGAATATCGCAGGCATGGCTTTTCAAAAGCTGATTTCGAATCTGCGCCCCGAATCGTTCCAAATTGCCAGAACAAGTTCAGGGGGCCCTGAGTATCGCTTTGACTATTCAGAAACTTGATTGGATGATACTTAAAGATAACGGAGTTCGTCGCTTTGGATAACTTATGCCAATGCACCATATGGTTCGGATGAACAGCACCTCAGAATCATTCCGTAATTGAAGAAAATCTGAAGAGTTCACGAAAAGGTTCCGAATTAAAAGAACTCGTCACTCCCCATAATCATCAACCTTCAGGAAAGGGTGGTTAGAAGGCCTCAGATGGGTTGCTTCTCAGAATTGCACAACTAGTTGCATTTGGCCTGCTTCACGAATTAGTGTGATCAACAGTCCTCCAAATTTTTTCCGGCGAATATCTCTTCTGCAAATACTCCTTCTTGGGAAATAAGCGGCAAACTCACCAACAATTCGCAAACTTCTGTGACGTCCTTGCCTCGGAGATCTATTCCGTTCATTTCTAAGAGCTCATCACCTGAACATTGGAGAAATTTTTTGCGTACATTCAGAGACGGCCTGACGGTTGCCAAGCAATCAAAAAAGTGGAAAAGCTAACCTTCTTTGAGTAAACCCGTTTTTTCAACAACTCCTCCTTTAACAACCCGTCCAATAACAATGCGATCGTCCTGGTTTCGGACTGTAGCACCCTGAATAGCCGCGCATCAGTTTCCCGAAGATCTCCACTGTCAACTAATCCTGTTAAGCGTTTTCTATAAATTTGTGCCAGTTCACGTCACGCAATGCATAAGTTAAACAAGTGAGCGATTCCTAGTGTAAGAGATAAGAATCTTGATCGTAACGAGTGGTATACTATGGTAAGGAAAAGAACACACAGCAATCCTGCACTGAACACACAAGCGGTGAAAATCTGCAGCACTCTCATTACTTACCGTCTAGCTATTACTTTAGGATCTACTATGATCATGATGATGAGGATCGGTTCTGAATAGAAGCACGCATTCCTATAAGGGTGGGTAGTGGAGAGAAATAGACCTACCAGGTAACCGTCTTCACGTTTGAAGAGACTGACAACGTGGATGTTTGGCTCTGTTGAAGTGGTGGTGTTATGCGTAGTCGTCCCGTTGGCTATGACTGAGGACCCATCGTTTTTCGTCTTCTGAACGAAAGAATTCCAGGAAGAGAAAAGATGTCAGAAGGCTTTAAAAGGACCTCCGTCGTTCGATGTACTGCGATTGCCTCAATAGCTGCTTGAACGGGCTCCGAGTGGAAGAATTCGTGGAGGATCTTTGATTCCTCTTCCTTGCCTTCCAATCGCGACAAGTGATCCGTAATTCGATCGACAGAAACGATCACTTGTTTCAGTGCTGGAATCGCGCTTCTATCAGCTGCGTCAAAATAAATGTGGTCTTTTATTTTTTGTCACCTTAACGAACATACTTTTGCTATGACGATTTTCCAAAATACTCCACGGTTAGTTTATTGTCGTAGCTATCAAAATCTTTCAGTATGCCCTACAAACCACACAAACATCAAAAAAGGACAAAGCGCCATAGCCTGTTCGGTCCTGTGTGGAACCAATCCTACAACCCCTCCCCTCCCTGTTAGCATCCTAGCTCAGCCCTCTTTACTCCAAGCATCACTTCGAGAATACCATTGGGTCATGATGTAGGAAATCAAGTGTTCAGATGTCATTCTAACGAGGGAAATCACCAAAAATCATGAGCCAAAGTTTAATTCCTTGATTTTTATTAGGATTTATTTTCATGGACATATGCCAAAAATAAGGAGTGCTAAAATCTATTCACCAACTCAGGCTTAGATCCCCTGCCACTATGGGAATGTATGCTCAGATTAAGTTCATATTATGTCTCACGAGGTTGGCGATTTGTGGGCAAAACTCCAGTCTCAGACGGGACTCGAACCCGCATTTTCGGGGACCGTGCTCTTATCCCTTACACTACCGAGACTCCGCTTGCCCTAGCTTTCTATTAAATATTAATATCCATATTAGCACGGAAAGAAAGAAAGTAATAGAAGGCGAGGGCAAGCAAGTTCATATTGTTAATATGTAATATGTAACGTAGTATATTATATTAAGTTCATATTATTTACAAATCAATGTTTCAATCGGCTGTAAGCGGCGTCTTTCATTTCTGAGACCTGACGCCGATTCATCGGCTCGTTCCGCTATCTCTTTTATGACAAGAACTTGCTCAATGTTATAAAGTAGAGGAAAACTCCCCTTAATCATCTGTTTTTTTCGAAAAAAAATCTATTTAAACATAATCAACAATCTTAAACTTACGAATAGCCTGGTTGTTGTTGTTCTCGATCTTTCCGTAGACAAATTCTCCTTGCTCATAACACTGATTTTCGTAACCGTTGATGTTTCGCGTCTCGACCTTTCCATCGCTTGGGCTAACCTCGGGCATGTCAATGCTCACTGGTTTCTCAATCGTCGTTGACAGGGCTTTCAGTTTTTTCGACTGTCTCAGTGAGGATCTGAAATTGGAGACGAATGAGTCTTGAGGCTCTCCTGTGTGCACCTAGCTCTCCTACCGTAAAAATTCTTGCTCTTTTTGTCGTTCGGCTTTTTGTACTAAGCGTTCTTTAACGTCTGATTCGTATAATTTCAGCCGATCGGTAGCATTCTGATGAATCTGAACAAGTTGGAATTGATCCACATCAGAAACTTTCGGGTAGTAGGTTGAGTAAAGAATTCAGAGCTATGGATGGGATTTTAGGTGAAAAGCATTGAGACCATCATCACAACTGCGTCCTCCAAACAGCACTCCCAGTTGGCTGTCGTAGCTACCAAATATTTCCCATACAGTTCATGAAATTACCAGAAAAACTCCGCAAGAATGTTTCAGGCTTTCCTCTGTACATCGAAAGGCAATTACGGCTGATAGTAGTCCCAAACTAGTTGGTCTACAAGTAGGTAGAGGCAATGTAAGGACAGGACGACTAATTGATGGGAAGCAATTCGTGTTGTACGTTGAAAAAATAAATAGACGAGTGCTTAACATTCCTAGCATTTCCAAGATAATTGAGAGGTGAGAAAGGTAACAAATGGAATTGAGCGGCATTCCAATGGTATTTACTACATTACATTACATTAGATCAGTATAGTCTCGCTTAACGCTTGCCTGACTTTATTTCGATAAAGAGTAAATCTATTAGTAGATTTCTATGCTCCCATCTATGCTCCCCAATTCGCATCCGAAAGCTTATTCTACTTCTACCAGTCTAAGAGCTAGTAGCATACCTTACTTTGCAGCAACTCTGTGGTAGAATGATCAGACGGTAGTACTCGGAATTGTATCCTACCGCTGGTCATCTTTCTATCCCCTTTGGTCACAAATTACTATCCCTCCCGCTTACCAAATGTAGATTGATGATATTTGAAGGAAATATAATCCTTGGATTTGAATGAACTGCTATACCAACTAGGTGGGTGGGTGGTGGGTAAGATCAATCCCGCCTTTGCCTTTTCTCCGACGGAGTTTCAGTCGCCTCCAAAGGAAAACCACAAAACATTCCCCGACCAAATGAGATTAGGTAGATTGCAAAGAGCAAGGTCGGAGGAATTATGCAGACTTTCTAGAGTATTTCTATTATCTCCTCCCACATGTTTTTCTTTTCCTTCCTGTCCGCTTTCGATCGTGAACTTTGTCAATACTTCAACACTTTGGCGACCTCACATAGAGGTCTTTAGAGAGATGAAAGCTGGGAGGAACTACCATACTTTTCGATGAGTCGGAAGGAATAATCAAAGGGCGATAGTGGATGAGACCAAAACTGAATAGTTTAGGTGGGAATCTATTCCAGAAGACCGATCAAACTTCACGTTCATAAAATTGGCCTACAAAAAACTCAGTGAAGATATCCCTGAGAATTTCGTCATCGTCTCGAGACAATGATTACCAAAAAAATCCATTCCGAAATAAAACATGCATCTACTAGTACTAAAAAACTACTAACATGGAAAAGAGCGATGTGGATTTTGGCACTATACCATAAAAGCCTTGAGATCTGCTGGAGAAGGACGTAAAACTTGAATCAATGGCTACTTACTTGAGGCAGTCCAGCACAAGAAGGAGTTGGCTGCTGGGTAGGCGTTTCAGTCGATGCGATTGTTTCCATATCAAATGTCTTTACAAGAGGATTTTTTCTGAAATAAACAATGAAAACTAAAGATGGAAATTGAGGATTAGTAAAACAAGAAGAGTAACACGAAAGTAGTAGGGTTTGCGAGTCGATAGTTCAAGAAAAACAAGTCCATGAAAGGTAATCTTCGAAAATTCAAGGAAGAGAAGGGTAAAAACTATATGGGCGTCAGTCCAAGATGCCCAAATTCTCATCGTAATGGGGAACGAAGGGGAACCCCAGGCGGTACACCATTACACTTGAAAAATAGGCTTAGAAGGAATCTTCAAGTCATCGAGTAAGGTCACATCATTGGCAGAACAGCTGCTGTCTGTGTGGGCCAGCACAGAGCGAGAATGGCGGGTGATTCATGCCAACATCACTGAACACATTGACTATCAAATGGTGTGCAGGTGATCGGCTGCCCGTCCGGCCAAGGTTCTGCTCAGGCGCCCGGAAGCCATTACAAAACGGAAAAGGTTGGAAAGATGAGTTACCCCACATGCTAGGCTTCACAAGGAACAACATGCTGGTGAATGACGAACTTTCGAAAAATGCTTTGTGGGATGACCACAAAGGTAGTACAGTGTCAAAAGGGCACAAGGTAGGTAGTAAAGTCTAAAAAAGAGAGAAAGGGAAGAGGCACGTGAAAAGGAAGAAATGTCCAGGAGATCATTGGAGAAAGAAGCAAATCACGGAGCAAATCAGCAATCACGAAAGGGTCGATCCCGCAGTAAGGAGGGATTACTGTAATGTGTAATACAAGACACGGGCAAAATTAACTTAGTAAATTCCCTCCAAACAACAACGACAGATGATTCAAGCTCTGGAATACGGTAGGGATCACCACACTTATGGAATCATGAATCGTTTGATTAAGTGAACTTAAAGCACAGCAAGAGAGCCATACCGCTTTTGTATGTTTATTTAGACACAAAAAAATAATCGCCAAATTTTCTAAATGAAGCCCCTCCGTCAAAAAACGCTGGACAATCAGGAGAAAAAAGATGAAAAAATTTTTCCTTCATCTCAAGAATTACCTCAATTATTATCATAAGAAGAACAAGTTACGATGCAATGTAAGTAGCATGATAAGAACGTTCCATGGTGCACGAAAGGCAAAAGTTCGGAGTTGATAAAATAGCGTAGCCAAGTTCTCCGGAAAGGAGCGATTACTCAGCGAACGAGCAAACAATCAGCGGGTCACAACACTATTTACTCGATTTAGACGATGCTTCGGTCGCGAGGTGGACAGGGTAACCTATGGGAGTGGGCCTCGAAACCAGTAGACTGAATAGTCGGGTAGATGAGTGAAATCAGGGTTTCGGTCACTATTTCTCATTGGTGCACCTTCCTTGTCTAGGTGAAGTGTCTAGCTGAGGTTTATTGTTAGAGGGGTTTCCTGTAGTGGAGTTCAGACTATGGAAAGAGTCATTCTCGTCACTTCCCCGTCCCCATTGCTCTACTCCCATTATATTTTAGGTACAACGCGCAAATTGTACAACACATGAGGAAGACCTTCTGGCCATGACTTTCCAAGAGTGGTGCTCCCCAACAGAATGCTTCTTGGCGTGAATCCTGAGGATGAAAATGAGCTTCTTTTTGTTGAAAAGGATAGAATGTCTGCTTGACTTCTTCCTTTTAGAGAACGAATTACGAGGGTTGCAGGAAACGTGACATACCAAATATGGACTGATAAAGCAAGGTGATTCATTCGATCAGACGGCGTAGGAATTCGCTTCAAAAGTCACTTGCAAATGGGGGTTGTCCCCGTTGCAATCGAAAATCCCATCAGCTTCTAATGGAAGAAGAATGTGCAAAATTTGTTAGTCAATATTTCTTCCTTGCAATCACATTTTAGTTTTTTTTCAATTGCCATTGCCTCTGCGGAACGCAGTGAAATGCATAACTGCTACTGAATGATGGACTACTTGACAATTTCCCAAGCCATCAGGGAGTGACCATTCCAATCTGCACAAGAATCGTTAGAAAAGAAGGAAATAAATAAACAAAAAAGCCGCAGTCAACTCATTCCATCGTGGTGATTCCGCAGCCTATTGCCTCCTTGCTTAAGTTTTAAAAAAATCAAAATAAGCTGAAATAAAATCCGCCGATCATAAGCTGCATTTGTAGAAAATACAGGGGTGCCCAAAAAAAAGAGACACTTTCACTGCTCGGCTTGTACCACCAATGTAATCAAACTTT
Organism: Haemonchus contortus; assembly: GCA_000469685.2. NCBI lineage: Eukaryota > Metazoa > Nematoda > Chromadorea > Rhabditida > Trichostrongylidae > Haemonchus > Haemonchus contortus. The sequence goes on along the minus strand of LS997566.1, from coordinate 29,325,260 downwards.
ATTAAACCCTGACTGAATATTACCACCCGCAAAATCAAGAACACATTGTACTCGATCACGTAATTCTTCAGTGGCCTTCCGCACGGACGAAATCGAAAGTTTTTGCCACGCAAATTTGATGTCGTCTGAGGTCGGCGAGATCGGCTCGTCCCCACGACGTCGTAGACCATTGCGGAGTTGTCGGGGCTACAGGAAGTCAGCGGTCTTCCAGATCCTAAGCGACGATGCCCAGAAATCTGTCCGTGAGCGACTCGATTGAGAAAGTTGCGTATCTGCTTGTTGCCGACCGATATCCCATGAGTCGTCTTGAGCGCGTCCGTAATGGCAGACGGCTTCATATTTTGATGCCGATATAGGAACCACACGGGTTCCTGCTTCCTTTCATCAAGCAACATTCTTAGTACAATTTACTCAATCACATTCTTCTGCTGCTTCAATCGGTGCGACGTATTCCGCCCTGGATTAGGCCCCATGCATGGTGTCTCTTTTTTTTTTGGGCACCCCTGTATATCGTTGTAATTGGAAATATGCCCCTAATTTCCACTTTCATCGTGGAAATTTCCACTTCCCCAATTCATTCTAGTCATATGTATGTTGTAAGCTTGAAGGCATAGTTCACGATAATTTTGAGGCACCTCTTTTTACTCAAGAAGCGGTAATATAGGTTGGGAATAGTTTATCGGTAGAGAAGAAAGCGAGAAAATTCGTCGATTCCGAGAAAAATTACCGGTGACGAAGCAAGCGAGAGAATTTGCTGACTTCGAGAAAATATGGCTCCTCGAAAGTAGGGAAGATAGAGGTTGGACGAGATTACCATGACAAAAATAACATGAAAGGGGTATTCGGACGAGATTTCAGTTGCTGCAATTGCGCAAAGGTTTTCCGACCTAACTAGGCAGTTTTCCGACCTGATAGCGCCAGGTATGGTATACGAGGGGGCCTCGAATTTATTCGTGTGAGCTGTGCCTTTGAATGAATAATAGGTGGAGTGGAAATACTCACAAAAAAGGGGAAATTCGATAGGAGCATATTCTAAATTATAGCGATTTCAGCGGAGCGTAACCAGCTGCATCTCCACTGTGATCGTACTGTTCCACTTAACCCCCTCTCACCTTACGAATTATATAGAAGTCTCAACTTTCACGAACATTTTGTAAAGTAATTCCAGAATTAAGGTCAATAATTGTGGAAAAAAGTAGTCTTCAGCCTCTTCACGCAAGCCATTGGAAAACAAACAGTCAGGAGGGAAGACAGCCTTGACAAAGACAATTGTACGATTGCAAACGGAAGCGTGCACATCGCCACCGCTGTTTGTGTAGTGTGGGAGGATTAAGTCGCCTCTGACGGACAACTTGGGACCTGAGCGGAGGTCGGCGTAGCTACGTAGGTTGATGAAATTATCCAGGGCTGAATGCCAGCGAGATTGAAGGGCAACGGATTTTGGCCCATCATAAATTCAAATTTCACTAGAAGATTCAAGAACAACAAGACCGAGAAGGTTGCAAGTTTGTTGGCCACATCAAATGAGTAGCTATCAAAAATACGAGGATTAATTGATTGATTCGATTTGAATTGATTCCCAAATCAGTAGATCTAGCTTGCTAAGATCTCTGTTGGGGACTTGATTTGCAAACTGAAGCAATGTAGCGTCTAAAACCTCACTGTCCGAGTTTTGCAGGAAGGGGGCTCGACAAATTGGGTAGCAATGAAAGACTAGACGCACAGGAAAGAAAATCGGATGTGAAAGTAAACGATGTGTAACACTTGCTAGGAAAATCGGGAAAACGTAAGCAGTTTCTCAAGAGTAAGCGTTAGGTCTCAGCTCAGCGACCTTCCTCCTAGTATAATAGCAGGGCAACTGAATCGCTTGGAGGCGGACCACCAACTAAGAGTCTTGTCGTGCCGAATGCACTCTCTTACATACCTGACCACTTCGTCCCTAATAAAAGATGTTAGGGTGCAGACAAGAGAGTTAATATTGTAACATGTACCTCGAGAACCATCCGTTAGGGTAAGGGTCCAGTTCGTGTTTTTGGAGGTTTTCTGAAGTTCCTTCATTGTTGACGGCCCATTCAGCACCTTCTCCTCAGAACTCACTCACCCGCATACGAACCACGTTGCCATAGGTAGATATCCGTAAGTCAGCCGGTAGTCAAGAGTGATCCTCTTATGAGTTGGAACTTTTAATTTAGCGAGTTTCTTCGGAAGTGTATCGGTAAGCTTACCTGCACTCCCGATGGAACCAACCTTCCCCAAAATCACGCTTGTAACTCTCGCAATCGACAACTTCGCGATAATCTCGATTCCGCTCTACTGGCATTGGCCTGATTAAGGAAGGTTGACTTTTGTATATCAGCTCAAAAGCACCTACACATACAGCAACCGTACAGGTGAAGATTGAACCCTTCATGGTCACTTCCAAAGGGAAAGCAAGGAAGGAGAACTGATCCTGACTGAGTCAAAGCAGAAAGGCGTTAGTCGCACCCAAGCTAGCGGTGACCGGTGACTGCAAATTTAGCAAGCATTTCATTCAAATGACCACCGGCTCCAGCACCATTACTATTCCTCAGATTGGCTGTCTTCGATTCTGCTTCTTGCTTCCAACTCCTTACTCCATTAGACAACTCCATAAGAATTGTTATTAAATCCATCAAAAATCGTTATTGTAGCCGCCTACCTCAGCAAAAGTAAGAACCTTCGTACTTCGTAAAAAGTAGTCAAAGTGAAGGATCTTCAGCTTCAACTCTTACTCTCTCCGTCTTTATTCGAAAGCAGAAGTATCTGTGCCATGGACTTCGATGATGTTTCCTGTGAAATGACGATTACCAGCTCCCGGTAGTAGGAGACCAAGAAAGAGGATTAGGTTCAAGCAGCTTTTTCTGCTTCCGCAAATGTTAGACCGAAAGACTACTTTCTCCAATTCTCTGGGGATTTTGTACTGAGGTAAAGAACGACACAGGGGGTGTTAATGCAAGAAGAGACGTTGCACAACATTGTTGTACCCGGATGAATCCACTAGTGTTCTACAATACACTTAACAAGTACTGGCCCGCCCAAATCAGCCTCTTAAAGAGGTGTTTCCACTAAACAACTTCCATTAAAGCCTTTTCGAGTTGCATAACGAGTATTCCGGCTACACAACGACTTTCAGACCAACCAATGTGCATACAAAACAGCATTACCACCTTTCAGGGCGAAGAAAGAACTTGTTAGCCGACATGGGATAGGAGGTCCAGTTGTCTCGGGTGAGGTTCGACCCAGGTCTGATTAACAGGTTGTGTATGATGCCTGCCAATTACGCCAATTTTCACTATTACATCTTTGCCTAGCAGTACAGTAGTTGAGCAAAATATTGCTATCCCATGATTCGGAACCCATGAGCATGGTTCGGAAGTGCCCCCACACACGCTCCGAGAGAACCTGAACATTCAAAAAACTCTAATTTCAGAGGTGACAACTTTGGGAGTCACAGGAAACACCCCAGTTCTCATAGTCAGACAGGTAGTTGTTGATTATAGGTCATCATCACTCAAGGGGTTGTCGGCAGCCTTTTACTACAACCACCATGTAAACAAGAACAACGCAGAGGTCAAGATGAGCCTTCAGGAGCGACTGCTTATCGAGGCCATCTTCCTTAAGGGATTCTTTTCCCGCTAACAATGCAAAAGATGTGATTGGCATAAAAGTCATAAAACTGTTTAGAACGTCAAGCGTTCATTCATTCTGCATGATAGGAAACACGTAACCGACTTTCATTACTCATCAGGAACCGAAGTAAAATGATCGAGAACATAACAGGCGTCCTAGATCTCAATAGACATTGTGAACATCAGCAGATATCCGTAAGTAGAATCGACTTATTGAACTGGTGGCAGTGCTCTTGAGCAACATCATAATAACTGCTCTTAACGGGAGCTCGAATCCCATACAAGGATTAGTAGGAACTTGAACTCGGATGCAGATAAGATGCAAGTGCAACAAAATTCCATTCGTACAGACACCTCGCCATCCAGCACATTGCTTGCTGGAGTCGACTTTCGCAGTTATTGAACTCTATAAAGTGGCTCCACAAGTGCGCTAGATCAGTCGTGGTCTTTTACCAGTCAGTCTGGTGATAGAAGATCAGGATCATGTCACCTTATCTTAATCAATTCCGTTCCCGAGCTCCGCCCTCGAATTCAACTTCCGTTCAGGATCGTCTACCTTTTACCAGCCAATCTGCTGCGGATCTTAAACTATGACTCGCAATGGCAAGTCGACATAAAATCAGGGCTACTGTCCTCCCAGACGAGTCTAATACCAGTTAACCGATCCCATAAGCATGGAAACTTAGGTGGCCTAAGAGGGGTACCGGTCGTGGATTCGTTTCCCGGCCTGCGCAGCTGAAAGTGAGCGTCACCTGCTACTGCACTAGGGGTGTGGTGCAGTAGGAACGAAATCGTCGCCTCAGGGCGAGAGAGACGCCGCGTGCGAAGGAATGTAGCAGAATGCAGCAACAAGTAAGAAATATAGGAACAAAAGAACTACCAGTAGATGCGTAAAATAATAATCGCATAGCGAGTGAGCTGTATGAAGAACGCTAGAACTGTTATAATGAGGCAAATGGTCCGTCCGCGACAGCCGCGTGCGGCGGATCGATTACACAAAACCGTACCTACTGCCTGTCTACAAAAAAAATAATAGGGGAAAAGTGAAAGTGATGGCAAATATCGGCAATACGTTCCACACTTGTAAGTACTGTCAGCCGCTTATCGGATATAGAAAACAGTAAAAACATTTGAAGTCGTAAGCTTTGACATTAGCGTAAAGACCCATAATAAGGAAAGGAACCAATCCTCGTGAGTACATCTATGTTCAGTTAAATGGCCCAGAACCTGCTCAGGGAGGGGTGTTAAGTCAATTTAGTGACGATGGGTCTATTTGTGAGGATGACAGCTTGATTTTCGCAGTTCTCTGGGAAACAAGTTCCTGGGATGTACCAAACCCGTCTAAGAAGTTTACGAATGAGGTCGACATCGAATACATAGTGAATATAACTGTTCAAGTGGAAAACCAGATGGAGTCTTGTGTAAGAACATTGCTTTAAGCCTCACCCATACGATCCTAGTTGATTTATTTACTTAACAATCCCGACCATAAGCTCTCATTCCACGATGTCGGGGGAATTGTAACTGTATGAATCTAGTTACCCTTCGGTATATTACAAAATACTAAAAATGGGCAAATGGGACATTTAGTGGTGGGCCTAAACAATAAAGCACCTATGTAAGTAAAATCAATGAAATACTTAAGCGTAGAACATCTCGATAAGAGTTCGGACTTCGAAAGGGGTCAAGGCCATGAAAACAGAAGTCGATTCAGGAAAAGAAAGCGAGAACTGTTGATTGCGCCCGATCGTCGCATTTTATGCCGAGAGCTGGTTTTCCCCAGCACATTGAGTCCACCTCGAAAACCAGAGTTTGTCCCGGGTTGTCAGGGTTGATCAACGTGATTAAATGGAACGGACACGATGAAATGAATTCTCATTATTTGACCTTGCAGAAGAGTAGCTTTCATAGATTAAGAGGTATTCGACCAATTCAGCAAACGATTCTACTCTACCTACTATCTACTGATTCCAATTTTTTCAGAGAGCCAGTTCTGCTTTGGAAAACTTTCTTCCGAATTTCGCTGGCATGATTCCAGTTCCCACAACTACAGTGTAGACCGCTATATATTATAAAATGTGTCAGTGTGTAACTGGATTAGAAGGATACTGGAAGATACGACTAGAAATGAAGGTTTTCTGACGCTTAATGGACTTGACCATAAGGAACCTGAGAGGATGGTGAAGGAGACCATCAAAAACGGTCTCTCTGAACCGAAGGCCAAAGCAAAAAATACCCAAACAAAAAACCTGCGGCTCTCAGCAAAAACAGCACCGTCTGCTTCAAGGAGGAGGTACCTCGGAGAAAAAGGTAATGTGATGCGGTTTTCGGGTGTTGAAGCAGCGCGATCCCCGTGATGGGTAGATGCCAATCTCCACGATGGTTCAAAGTTCGCTTAGCGCGAAAGTGGAAGACAGTAAAAAAAGCTGTTAATTCGATTGAACAGATATGATGGATTGCGCCGATCCTTCACGTGAAAACAGTCCATGATTCCTTCTTATAAAGGAAGGATCTGGTAACTTCGAAGGCTGGAAACATCAAGAAACCGGGAAAATGTGCAAAAGTTCCGATATAAAACATGAGAATTAAAATCTATGCTGGAAAACTTCGGTGAGACTGGGCTTATAGGATCCTCTTGAGGGTAATCACTAGTTCAGCTGCTCATTGGACTTTGTAGGTACACACTTACAGTTTTCTTTCCCGTTCACGTCCTACACAGTTCTATTTGATTTAGAAAAAAAACTTATGTCGTCCCACCGTGACGGTTTAAGCTGGGGGATTAAACGATGAATAGCTCTCGAAAAAAACTGAATAGACACATCCATTCGAAGAGAAACAAACTTGGAGGAAGTGGGCGTGGTGTAGCTTTACGAGTTACACGCGCTATTTGATTCCATTCACATGAATGCACTCGACAAGGTCAAAGAAATTGCTCAACAACTGACAGAAATGCCTCATCGAGAATTCCCCTAGGGAAAAACTATTGAAGTGTGAAAAAGCCTCAGAAGACGGCTCGAAAACCCTCAAAAAGCAAGAGATGCCAGTAATAGTATGGTAGCATTCGATCATGGCGTTATGGCGTCGGGTGGTTTTACGATTACGCACCATAATGCGGCACAAATACATACGAAAATACTCTTTTGCAATGAAGTAGTACTTTGTCTTTAACGATATCCGTGAGCCCGTGAGTTATGGGTTGTGTTGAGGAATGGCGAAGATCAGTTGGGGAGGGGGGAGGGGTGAGGTACCGATTTTTGCCACCATTGAACGCTAGAGCGCAGTTAAGGAGGAGTAGCCGAAGCCGTAGTGGTGCTTATGAACCTTCCACCTTCCGCAGCAGAAAAATATAGTTTTTCAACCAAGCCTCGAAAGGGAAGGAGAACTGGAGTGGGTGAGTCAAATGAATGCTCAGTTCTTACCCCATCCCAATTTTTCACCAGGTAATTAGCCCACCCACCTTGGTGCTTCTTCCATTCTAAGACTTAGGTAAAAATATATCCCTTTGGCTAAGAACCCAGCCTTTTTGGTTCCCAAAAATAAGAAAAGTTGGCTACTCCTCCTTAGCGCTCTAGTGCTCAGTGTTGTAAAAGGGGGTGGATAAATATGTCCAACAATGAAGACCATTCACAAGATTTGAAAAGTTCAATTCACAAACATAGAAGACAGTACTCAAGTGGCCACTGAGTATACGATTAGGCGTTCATGCACTTCCTTAAGGGCACTCAAGCATAGCAGGTTTATGAACGAGTTGTGAGATATGAGCGATTGATGATGGCTATGTGGCATGAAGAAGAGGGATATACACCAAAGCCGACTGGTCGCGTGTTTTGCCAGCGGAGGTAATCAAAGCGGGAGATAGCGTCGGTCATTATCCAGGGATTACTTCGTATAGAGCTGGCGATTACCGTAAGAAACAGAGCGGAACGACGGTGATGGCCGTTTCTACCGTGACGGCAATGGTGTATACTACATGTACATACAACAATCGCTGAAGGCAATCCAGCCACTTCCCAGTGGAAGAACTAACATTGAAGTGGGAAGAGGAAGGCAATGTCTAAATGCAATTAGGGTCTTAATTAGCGCAGAGCTAAGCCTACCTGAAGGGACGCACCGAATTCGCCTAGCAACGAAATTCAACAGAACAACAATGCAGCTACGAAATTGTTGGAATGACTTGAGATAGCCAGAGCTTCAATTGAAAAGAGCAAATACTGGTAAGCCCTTCCATGCTTAACAGTATGTCTAATTCCATAGATTAAGTGTAACAGATTGAAGTCAGTGGAGCATAAAAGTGGACAATAAGCAAATACATCAAAAAGACAAAATAACCATACAAACTAAAACGGCTTGTTTCGTCTCTTCACCAACGAACCACAGTCTCCACCTTCCTCTGAGGCTCATCGGTGGTTTGGGGTTAGTAGAAAAGGGAATGGGTAAAGGTATTGTTTGAATCAAGGCATAGTAATAGTAATGATCGATAGGCAAAATTGTTAGGTATGGAACCCGGTGCGGCGGCCAATACCTAAACGAAGGTAACAATAACAGGACTGGACTGGGTGGCATGACAAGGTCGAGTAATATCGATTGATAGCGGAACCGAAACCAGCCACAATTGCACTTTGAGGAAAACATTATCAAAAAGAAAGCATGGGAAGTCGAAGCGAAGTGCTGTTTATGTGAAAAGACAAAAAATTGAAAGGAGCTGGTGAGCTTGTAAGTTTTAAAGTTTTCAGAAATCAAGAAAGATGATAGGAGGCACAGAAATGGGTGAAATCGTCTGAAGGGAGAGATGCGCTAATAGAAACTCCGAGGGTTGAGGTTTTCTGCTTCTTCAATCAAAAATGGCTCCTACCAGGCCAGATGAGGAGTGGGGAAGAAAGCATCAACGAGACACCGGCGCTCGTTGACCCTTAACGCCAAGCGCATACCTTCCTATTGAGACGCAAATGCCCGAACGCTCACGTTGACATATGCGCACTGACATGGGCACACACTTGGAATCGGTTTTATTTGATTACCTTTCCCTTCTTTCGTGTATTTCAACTTCGTTTCCTGACCATTATCGAGGGGCCACGCCTGAATTTTTGGCTTAGGAGTCGACCAGTAGCACCCACTACAGGTGAGATTTGGGGACAAGTTGGGTAAAACAGTATGGTGGAATAATTTTTCGAAAATACTCTTCGTAATCTCCCAGGTTCCATCTGTGCACAAACTCCCATCTGTATAGATGGACCTATAGGATCCTAAGTTTTGCTAGCCTGGGGACCGAGCAAGGGCTAGCCATCTGTCAAGTTTGCGTTTTGCCACTTCAGAAAAGGGCAAACTGAGTGGTCCCACGGGAAGGAACCTTGTTTAATCTCGGCGAAATCGGATGTAAAAATGATGTTTGCGGTGAGTGTGCCCTTCGTCCATACCCTCCTACCTTCAATCTTCCACCGACGTTATGATCTATTACTGCGATTTTGCTATAATTGGATCGGAAACGCCTCTTTTTTGTTATGAGCAGAACAGGTTTCCCATATTTAATCACTTATGGTTAGAAGGAGGAGAACTGAGGCAGAGACATATCCTTGCTGAGTTGTTGTACCAACTCCAACAGCTTTTCCCACTTATGACTCATCTACTGTTCAGAGCAGCGAACTGCGAGAGTACAATTTGAACTGGTGAAGCGTTACAGCTGCAATTTAAAATGGGAAAAAGGCCATTATGATCGGTTTATAGTTGCAGGCACGATTTATCGCAATACCTGCAACTATGAACTGATCGTAATGACTTTTTGATGAATTCTGAAAGCAGTGATGTTAGGAATGAAGTATTACTGCGATGCAGTTTTCTACAGAAAGTACATTTTGAGTTGCTTTTGATCGTAGGACTGATTCCAGCTTTTCAGTAGCTTGTGGTCGATGGAAATGAATCAGAGAGACTATAACAATCGTGGAAAAGGTCAGTGACACCTGCATTAGCGAAAACTGCAAACGCGTAATGTTACCCTTTAAAGTCATTTTTAAGGTGGCCTACACCTAAGCAAAGTCTAGTTGCTCCCTGCTAAGGAGAAAATACACTATTTATCCATAGCTTCGATTCAGATGATTATTAGGAATCACATAAAAACTGAACTCTTCCATAGCGTTGAACCGTAATACGCAGCTCTTGTTTTCGCCTGAGTGGTACTCCCTCACGATAATCCGTTCTGCAAGCTACTGGAGGTTAAATGTGGGTCAGTACTCTTCCCGTTCCAGCAGTCGATGTGCAATTTAATCCGAGGTATCATCTTACTCTATTTCGCGGTAAGTAAAGATCCCTTTGATATCGGTTGTACATCGAAAGCTTGAGATTTTAGGAAAACAAGATAATTTTTGGTCGAGCATGTAAGCATGGATAAAATGGTCCAATAATTAGCGTACATTTTGCTTCCGAATTCAGCAAATCCAAGTGAGTCGGCAGAGAACGCTTTAACCTGTTCTACTATATAATATAATGAATTGGCTGAAGAATCTTCATCCATCGCTGGGATACTTATGCTAGAGAATCGTGAAGGGCACTTAATATGATATCCTTCACAGCTGTCGAAATTGATGATGAAAACTATCGTATAGATAACAGCTAGCCGCTCAAAGGAGGAAAAAACTCAAGGTCATGCTTATCCTTTTACTGCGACCTGTTCAGAATCCCTTTGTTCTTTTTCTTCCCCCTTTGCCAGAGCCCTCTGCTGATATCGCTTCGAAAACTGATAAAAGGTGAAATAGCTTTTAAGATATAAACCGCGAAAGGAGGGGCAGTGCCATGTGAGGCATTACCGTACTCATGGCTTACGGACCGAACCCGTACCTATACCAACGCAGTCATCCAGCCCTCCACTCCTCCGGGACAGGTCAACTAAAACGAGACCCGTCTGGGAAGATAGAAGTTTCGGTTTGAACATCAGGTAGCCTTGATAATTCTATTCAGTCAGCAGCTATTTTATCGACCGCATTTAAGTAACACAACGATCTGGTTTGGGAGCACAACGCCTGGGCACGTTCCGCTGTGGAACTAATGTTTGAATATTTTTTCTTTTAAGATCATCTTTTGCCCATTCTAATGCAGTTTCAAATATTAAATTGGCTGACTATATCACGTTCGCCCCTATACGTTAAGTTGGTGTGGGAATTGTTCATGCATTATCGTTGAAGTAACTGATTCCTCCAAAGTACCATGAATCCAAGGGAGTAATGAATTCAATTCATTAAGGCAGTGTTAGGGCATAATTTGCACTGGCATCCTTTCAGGCTTTGAAGTGTATCTTGAGCAAACATCCTTTCAGGATATGGAAACCTAAAGCACTTTCAAGTCTAATTCGATAACATTGGTTTCGTAAGTATGAGTTTCTCCTATACCCGATAGGGAGGCAAAGAAGGACGAAGAAGTTTTTGGGGATAGAGCAGATAGGAAGAGCGATTTTGAGAGCGAAAGAATGAACGCTGAAGTTTTGTGTCGGAACAATTAAAACAGTCACAAGTGGGAAAGAAGCGCCGCAAAGGCGACTACGGCAAAGTGCCTCACTTTTTCAGTCGTTTTGTCACGTCCTTGATCCGTTCCTTGTTCACGGAGACCAGAAATGCTTCGGTGATAGCCGGCTCTGCCGAAGAAGACTCTGAAATTGCAAACGATCATCGGTCCGTCAGTTCATTTCTGCTACCTTCCAAGGAAAACTGAGAGATCAATCAAAAGGCGCTATATCAGGTACATAGTGGGGAAGGGGAAAGGCTTGAAATATCCCTTTTGAGGGATGTTGCTTAGAAGAGTCCAAAGGTCCTGATGGACACGAGGAAGTTCCTGGCCGTAACCTTCCTAAAGGCGTGCGAGACAATCAGTCACAACCAACGGTTGAAAATTACGGAGAAGTTTGTTCCGTTCTTTGGACTGCCACATTAGTGCATTCATGCGAAAATTGCAATTTGCAAAATCAGCTTCCTTTCGGAAAAAGAAAGACCTCCGAGTAAGGCAAGCTGAAATGTGCAAGCATCCAAAGAAGCTATGATCGGCTCTGCTAGAGGTTCCTCCGTAATAACATGAAATCCAATAGCAATGAGGTTACATTAGAGAGCATTAATTTTGCTTATAACTTGGGTATTCATTTCTTTACACATCATATGCAGAGAGATTCAATGGACAGCAAGTTTAAATGAAAGATGATTCAGTGCATTTTTCCTGTGAAATTAAACAAGAAAAAGCAAGAGTTTTCCAACGGACATTACTTTTCCTGCTGAACACCCATCGAGCCCTCTTATAATCTGAAAGAAGAATTTTCAGAGATTTGCTGCTTCTCTTCCTTAGAATCTCAATTTGGGGCTGGCCTTAGAGTTGAGATAGACTCCATCCAAATACCTAACAGCGGGTGTGATGCAATAGGAACGAAATTGTCGCGTCGCGAAGAGAGAGACGCCGCGCGCGAAGGAATGTAGCAGAATACAGCAGCAAGTAAGAAATGCAGGAACAAAAGAACCAACAATATAATCATGTCAAAAGTATTAATCGCATAGTGATTGAACTGTATGAAGAAAGCTAGAACTGTTATAATGAGGCAAATGGTCCGCGACAGCCGCGTGCGGCGGATCGATTACACAAAACCGTTCCTACTGCCTGTCTCCCCCTAACAGCTAGTTCCTGTATCTCAAGGTGGAATCGAGGTAGAAATAAAGATCAATCAACATTTTAATGTTTTACTACATTGTCCTTCATATAGGATAAAGGATAAAGTCTTGGAGCGTTAATCAACCCCTTTGAGGGATGCGTCCGTGCATTCGACTTTCATTCAGAATCGTAGTGGCGTATTTGTTGCGCGGTGGCCAGTCGATGTACAAGCCAGTGCTTTTATCCTACTAGGCGAGTCTGGCACCAATTAACCAACCCCGGAGGGATCGAAGGCTCAGTTGGCTTGGGCTGATATCGATCAGGTTTGAACCCGTGACCATGCGTGTGTGAAGCGCGCCACTTGCCACTCATTGCCCATCATAAAGCAGTCATTTATGCCGTTCACAACTGGTCCTAATATAAGCACCATTTCATCGCCGTCAATGAGAGTTTTTGTGAGGAAAGAGTCCCATGCCTGTTTTCAACCCTCGGTCGAAGTCAAGTGACACATTGTTCTGACTGTCCTTGGGTCATAAGAGTGCCAGACAAAAAGTTGATTGCTAAACTTTTTCCAACGCACTCATCCCTATCAAAAACAAAGCGTTCGATAGGAAATAAGACAGTTTCAAGGTCTTCAGTCATGTGGGTTACTAGTAAAGGAGGAATGTTTCACAGGGGTTCAGCTATGGCTGCAAGCTTTAGAGGTGTTTCCTACCACATTCGGTTCCTCCCATTTTCGGATAGGAGTCCAAGTGAAACTGTTCAAAAAATCCAAAGGACGAGCCCACCACAGATTCAGATTTAATGAAGTAATTACTCAGTTTGGTTACTTGATGGAATTCTGTTTTGCTGTGACAAACTCCAATATAGTAGGCGCAGTAACATATGGTAACAAAGTTCCACTTTTGCTACATACATTTTTTTTGACAAGCAATATCGCAGTACAGAAACACCCACACCTACTTTTTGAATTAAGAGATAGATAGTAGTAAGCAGTAATAGACGGCATATGTATCACACGAGGCAGTTTGGGTAGAGGCAAGTGCGCACTATCTCACATGCACGCTCACGGGTTCGAGTCCCGGATCAACATCAGCTTAGGCCAACCAATCCCTCGGGGTCACTTAATTGGTATTAGACTCGCCTGGGAGTATAATAGCGCTGGGTTGTACATAGGTGGGCCATACCAACTCATTGTGTGGACCACATACGAATTCATTAGGCCATTTCGATTCTGAGTGGAAGTCAGGGCGCACCCCTCAGACGGGATTGATAACCACCAAACGATTTTATCCTTTATGTATCGCATGCCCAAATTTCGAAACGATGACCTAATATTGAATAGGTAGCATCTAATTAGCGGGATGCGGGTCCTAGAAACCAATATAATGTTTAGTAAGAAAAATGCCTCAGACATTGTTTCAGGAGTTCTATGTTGGCTCAGTGCAGTTCAGCGAGAAAGGAACTGCTCATGAGAAAGTCGGGGATAGTGTAAGGAAGACCGTGGAAACATTATCCTTGTGTGCAACCTACACGCCCACAGCATTAATGGCTTTTAAAGCACATTGTAAGAACAGGTGCACAATTACAGGAAGACCTCCTTTTAGAGAAAGCAGTGCAAGCTTAAGTGCATTTCTGAAATCACATTCCTTTGCAACTTTTAAGTGTACCGTTGATTGCTGGAAGGTTGCTTATCTGCTCTTACAACATTCTTGCCCTTTTTGAAGCTGGAAGACTATGAAAACAGTGTGATGGTCTGCGCATATTATATTTTCGCAGACTATTGCATAGATCGGATGCATAACCTTGCTTTTAACCTAATTCGGATGAAACGAAAAAGATAAGTACTAGGTCCAAACTTGTAAACCTAAAATCCTTATACAACTTTTCTTTTTTTTTTGTAAGAAATTGGTTTGCGCATTTCATGAACTGTCAGCTCCTCAAAGAAATCCTTAGAACAACCTACGTTTTGTCATCTGAAAACCCAAGGTGACGAAAATCTTCTACTATGCGTTATATATAACATCGCTCAGTACAACGACAATCCTCTTGCGTTGTACTGAGCGATGTTGTATATAACGTTTAACTTGGCGGAGTAGATGAAGCCCCATTGAGCGACCTTAATAGGATCAACTGTGTATGAGCATTACCGTTTTCAATTCGAATGTGGGCAGTTTCCCCCGAAAATCGCGTCGCGCTCGCCGCATCCAAGAACAGACATTTGTGGAATTTGAAGGGTGGCGGTACTTTAACCTTTTCTTTCATGGCGCGCAGTCGTTCATTTTTGGTAAAGGAGGGGGGGGGGGGAATGGGGGGAACCGACTATCTAACGGAGAAAACATTCTCACATCCTTTTTTTCAAACGTCGCTTTATTTTTTCACTTTGCCAGCGAAATCCACTAAAAAGGGAAAAGAGTAGACTTACGTTGATTGAGATCAATCGATTTTCGACGAACTTTCAGAGAGATGATTCTCGTCCTTATGCACTGAAATTACAAAGTAACTAGAGTAGAAGCTTTACTAAGTCCGATTTTCCAAAAACAATAATTTCTAGGTGATTGAGGCAGGTGGTGCTGCTGTTTTCAGGGGCAACCCTAGGCCTATTGAGCAAATTAGGCCAGGATACGAGGGATATGCTACTAAAAGAGCTCGTGATTAGTTCTGCAAAATCCCTTATTAGAGATAAAGGAGGAAGTGTGATCCCTAGAGGGAATAGGGCTCGGATGACCCAGATAGTCAGGTGGCAGCCCAACTGCTGTGAAATTCAAATTTTTATAAAAAAGTGAAAGAGGGCGTTAATTGTTGTAACTTTTAGGATTTTGAAGAAGTCAAAGGGATTGCGCTCACCTCTTGTATGTAGGACACCACCTCCTCGTGGGACTTTCCTTCGACCTCCATGCCATTGACTGCAAGGATCTCATCACCAACTGAAAGCCCAGCTCGTTCAGCTGCCGTCCCTGAAAACGATTTCAACTACAGGCAAATCGGTACACGTAGAACACAAAGTAGCTAATTTTCTCTGCACTTAAGGGTAGGTAGAAGTCAGTATTCGAATTTCCCTAAGAATGCCCTTCAAACACTGTTTCATCTCTACTTATACCTTCCTTCTACAAAAAGCATACCGTACAGCCGAACACCATCTGGTAAGTTGGCTACCGATATTACGAATCCATTCAGAGTGGTATCTCGACGTTCTCGACGTGAACTCAATCGTTTGAGAGAACATCTCTTCAGCTCGCTAAGAGCTATCGGTATGGACACCGACTTTGACATCTGAAGGTGATAACTAGGGAAGTGAGACCAGAATACAAGCGATCGAAATGCGCCCGATTGGAAACGAACTTTGTAGAAATACAGTAGATATATTTAGGTAGCATATACGTACGGATATGGTTACTGGAAAAAGTTCTCAACTGACAGAGCAGACGATGCGAGAGACGTGAGTGGCCTAGGGTGAGAATGGCCACAATAGTGCTCCAAATTCTCAATAGCAAACTCCGACCCGCAATAGATGTACTCGTAAACGAGGGGCGCAAACAACATCGGCGCTGGGTGAGGCTGAACAGCTCAGTTGTTTTTCGTGATCATACAAATTAGCGCGCATATCGTAAATTATTGTAATTATTGTCTTGAAATGTCGTGAGTCAGGAGGGAGCACTCTCTGACCTGAAAAGTCTTATCCACCCCTATTAAATCAGTCCAAGACACAAATTGTCCATTTCAGAGAGAGAACAAAAGAAATTAATGAGAGGAAATGAGAAAGACTTCTAATAATCAGTCAAAGCGATGAAAATTAAATGCACGCGAGGCAGGCATCTGGTAGTTTTACGTGTCCAGATTTTTTTGGAATGCTCTGGAAGTTTTCATAAAGTTGCTACGGAAGTGCTTTACCCACTCGCATGGGCATAACTTTTCATTCATTTCATGATTTCAGAGATTTCATGATATCGGACTCGGTTCATCACATTGAAGTTCATATTTGTCCTTTCTGTTTTCTACTTTAGAGCGTTGGAACCAGGCGTGCACAAATATACTTATGAGGGGCTAGAGCCAAATACTTGACAGAAGCTCCGATAGATCTTAACAGCTGAGTGGCCAAATATTAACTCGTAAAGAAGTAAGCGTTAAACATGGGGAGACTACACGTAAGCGAGGAAGAAAAAGGCGGACCGCAAAACTCTGAGTTATTACGAAATTATTACAAAATGCTTTCCGGAGGGTGTGGTGCAGTAGGAACAAAATTTTCGTGTCGCGGCGAAAGTGACGTCGCGCGCGAAGGAATGTAGCAGAATGCAGCAGCAAGTAAGAAATTCAGGAACAAAAGAACTAGCAAAGGATCATGCCATACGTAATAATCGCATAGCGATTGAGCTGTATGAAGAACGCTAGAACTGCTATAACGAGGCGAATGGTCCGCGACAGCCGCGCGCGGCGGATTGATTGCACAAAAATGTTCCTACTGCCAGTCTCCCCTTTCCGAACGACCCAATAGAATTAGGGGAGGCTAGTCAATCTGCCGTTTCCTTCAGATAATAGGAATAGATGGAATAGTGAAGTTGAAAATGAAGATTTATAAAATTGTAAATCAGTTCCACAACCTTCTCACGGATTTCTTATCAATGATCGCTATGAAAATTTTCTGCTAACTCTCTCGACAAGGTCCCTGTACTATAATTGTAGCAATAGCTAAAAATAAATAAGTAAATAAATAAATAAATGCGGTAGATGATTGCAAAAGGTCCGTAGCAAGAAAGGTCAGCGTCGCATTCCTTAGCCAAGTTCTCTTTCAAACTCGGGGATAAACAGTGAAAAGGCCTGTTTGCTACTGGTTTCTACTCATTAACGGATGCTTTCGGGATAACAGCTGGTAATGCTGGAAAGGACTTTGATTTCAACAACGACGTAATTCAGAATAATCTCTTGCGAGATCAACTCCCCTGACTGAAAAGGTGGAAATCCTCAGAACAGGTAACTGCACAGTGCAAACATAGCATTCTGAAATTGTAAGGATGACAGAAAGTGTCTGAGAACGACAAGAGGTGGGAGATGGTGGAGCGTGTAGTTACCTC